>QANT01004335.1:0-13429 GCA_003254885.1 Purshia tridentata | reverse complement strand
GCTGGGGGCTTTTTCCGGCGTCATTTCGCGTCGGGAGAACAGCTGGCTGTCGTGGGGGAGCTCGAGGTGGCTGGCCGGCGGTTGGGGACTGCTTCTCGCCGCCTGGGGTTGCCGGAAATGGCTGGAGCTGCAAGCACCAGTCGCGCGCAGGGGCAAGGAGAGATCGGGAGAGAGAGAAAAAGGGGCTGGGCGACGTCGGGAGGTGGCTGGGGAGGCTCCTCGACGGCGGGATGTGTCACCGGAGGGGCTGGGTCGGCTGGAGATGGTTGGGTGGTCGCGCAGGGGAGAGAGGCTGAGGGGGGGCTGGGTTGCTGGCGTCTTCCCGTGGAGAGAGGGGAGAGAGAGGAATAAAAAGAGGGGGGAAAATTTCCAGAATTTTCTGGAAATTTAAACCCATTTCATCATAATTACAAGTTTGCCCCTCACTTTGAACCTCCATATTTCTCAAACCGTAGCTCCAAACGACGCATGCTACGTGTCTACGAACTCGTGGAGTCGAGCTCTACGCACCTGTGTCAAAGTCAACTCTAAACCTCAAGTACTTTAAAAAGTCAACCTTGAGCTCCTTTATCACGTTCATAACTTTTTAACCGTAACTCTAAATAGCCCATGCCGCGTGTCTATGAACTCGTGAGTTCGTGACCTTCCTAACGGACCCAAGGTCAAAGCTAAAATCTTGTTAGATCCAAAAGTCAACATTGGGCCCTATTATAACTCACTTAAAAGGTGCGGGTCGTTACAATTTCACTTTAGAATTTCATTATGGTGGGAAGCTAAAGAACTTAAATGCTGATAGTAGTGAAAAGGCTTATGTTGGTGAGTTTGTAACTTGGGCTGATTATACCAATATTGACTACATGTTTCTATTAGAACTTGATGAAATAGTTAAGCTATTAGGGTACAATCACAAAATTTTATATTATTGTAAAGAACCAGGTCATCCAGCTAATAGAGGGTGGGTAGCTACACATAGTGATGCCTGCATATTGAGACTGTGGTTTTCAAACCTCAAAGAGTGGCTGCAATGTACTTAATTCATCCATGGAATGAGACTGCTGGAGAGGTAAATGTAGAACCTGCTGTGAATGTTGCTGGAGAGGCTAATCCAGAGGGTGAGGTTAATGCAGAACCTAGTGAATGCTGCTGGAGAGGCTGATCCAGAGGCTGAGGTTAATGCAAAGGCTGCAGTGAATGATGGTCGAGAGGTTGAGCAAGATCCAGAGGTCAATCATAGTGGAGAGGTTGAGCAAGAGCCAGATGTCACTGATGGTGGAGATGTTAATGTTGTTGCAGGTCATGAAGAGGTTCAGAATGATGAAACAGATGATGATTTTGATTGACAATGACTACCAGCAAAGTAGTGAAGATGAAACTATGTGGGATGATTATGCTGACCCTAAGGTTCATAGTGATGATGATGGTGGGGGTTTTGGTGAGTTTTGAGTCTGAGGACATGGAGGATTCTGACAACATGGGGAGTTTACAAAGTTCAGAGGGTGAGTTTGAAGAAGATAATGTTCCAAAGAAGAAACCCAGGGTCAAACCACCAAAGCTTATTGTTTTTAGGAAGGATGTGGATATGAAAAACCCAATATTTACATTGGGTCAGTGTTTTGCATCTATGGAGTTATTCAAAGAAACTATCAAGGAGTACTCCATATTGAATGATAGGGAGCTAATATTTAAGAAGAATCATGCGCAATGGACTAGAGTGGGCTATGCACCACAATGTCCTTGGTATATCCATGTTGTGAAGGAAAAGAATAGTGACAATGTGATTGTCAGAAAGTTCTTTGATGAGCATAGTTGCTCAGGTCCTAGATATAATGCTCATATCAATGCCAAATGGTTAGCTAAAAGATATGGGGATGATTTTAGGACAAACCCTAAATGGGATGTTGGTGCTTTCCTAGAGCAGATCTTAAAGCAGTTTAATGTGGAGGTTAGTTGAACAGTGTGCTACACAGCTAGAAGACTTTCTTTTAAGAAGATTGAAGGACAGATTAAGGAACAATTTGCAGCATTATGGGATTATGCCGAGGAGTTAAAAAGGAGGAATGATGACACTACTGTTGGGATTCGAAGTAGACTTCTTCTAGGGGATCAACCACAATTTGAGAAAATTTACATCTATTTTGGAGCATGCAAGAAGACTCTTATTGATGGATGCAGACCCGTGATAGGTATGGATGGATGCTTCCATAAGGGACCCTACAAGGGGTAGCTGTTGAGTGCCATAGGGGTGGATGCTAATAATGGAATGGTTCCATTGGCCTATGCAATTGTGGAAATAGAAAATAGGTCCACATGGGGTTGGTTTATAGAGAAGTTGGTTATGGACTTGAATTTGGAGAATTCCCACCATTATGTCATACTTAATGACAAACAAAAGGTTTAATTGATTCTGTTAAATGGAAATATCAGCTAGGGCCAAGGATCAGAGGCATAATACACAAAAGAAAGAAGGAATGCTGTACATGTAGGGCTTTTTGGTGTGGGGGAAAGAAATATCAAGTAATCTTTGATGAATTTCAGTATGTAGTTGACTTGGATCACCGGACATGCTCTTGTAGGCAATGGGATGTGAGTGGTATACCATGTTCCCATGCCATATCATGTATATGGAAGCATGGGGGTGACCTTAAAATTGAGGAATTCACAGATACAAAATACCATGTATCTGCTTACCAGGCAACATATGCCCCAATGATTAACCGTATGCTTGACCGAGACTAGTGGATTAAAACAAGTCATCAATCACTCGTCCCTCCATTCTATAAGCAGCAACTAGGAAGGCACAAGAAAGTAAGGGCTAGATATTCAAATGAAGCTAAGAAGCCAGGAAATCCAACAAAATTGCAAAGGTTTAATGTCACCATTACTTGCAAGAAATGTGGTAAGGAAAGCCACAATTCAAGGACTTGTGGGAAGGAAAGGATGTACACAAAAAAGTACAAATCTTAATGTGTGTTATACAGCCATATTCATTTACGTCTCTATAAAATAGCTTAATTAATTGTGTTGGGATCTGTTTTGATTTGTGATAATATTGTAGGGTAAGGGAAAAAAGCATGTGTAAGCTGATGCACAAAAGCAAGGCCAGGTTGACCAGCCACCTAAGAAGGTGATCTAAGTCAACTTATGAATGCCATAGTAGTTCTATATTTAATTGATGCTATTTGTGCTTGTAAGTAAGAAAGAAATCCCAAACTCGAAGACTGAAGTCTAGGCATGCAGTTCAGAGATCCAAAAAGTCTTCACTGAGAACACAACCTGCACAGTCATCACAGCCTCCATCCTCATCCAATCCCCTAACAAGAGAAGTGTCATCTCAGCCTCCATATTTATCCAACCCCCCGACAAGAGAAGTGTCCTTTCAGCCTCCATCTTCATCCAACCCCCGAACAAGACTTATGTCATCTCAGCCTCCATCCTCAGCATGGATACCAACATTCGTAGTGCCAGCGGCAGCATTGTCACAACCTTCCACTTCTAATGTGGCTGCCTCTAAGCTCCCCAAGAAAAGGTTAAAATCACTTGTGAAGAATAAAGCCCTTCGCAGGACTTAAAGATATGATGATGTTGATTTTGTGTAGCTTACTTAGGTTTTTTTGCGCTAATTTAGGTGTTTTTGTGCAGATGTCAATCTTTGTGCAATTTGTATTGTTTTGAACTGGTACAAGCTTACGGTGTTTTGTGCAGTCTGTGCAAGTAGATGGTGATGATGTAGAAACATATTTATTTTTGGATATATATTGGCAGACACATAGTTTGGATGATATGGGATTTGATCAGTTGAATTTATTTTTGGATGATATTTTGGGTGATAATATATGAATTTATTTTTTGTTGTTGTACATATCACTTGTTGTGGAATGAAAACACAAGTCTCATTTGCAGAAGATGAAAAGAGTTTAAATAGGTGCTCCAAAAGATTTGGTAAAATTTGCACCCATATTTTTGGTATTGCAAGCACTCTCATTGATAGGGCAAATAATGCAATTGAAATGTACCAAATAATTCATAAAAACATGTATCAAATATACCAAATTGCCAACATATCATTTTAACTCTAATTTAGCCATTGCAATTACATTAGCCATAATTCCATTCAACCCCAAAATGATGTTTACAGCCCATTCCCGTAGCCATTCATCCAGCAAAACCCAAAAACCACCCAAGACATAATCAAACAAAACCAAAGTTTCTTCACCCTTGATTGAACCCGATCAACCTCTGTCTCCAGCAAATTTTGTGTCCTTAGGAATCCAGGTATCACTTGCCTTGACCTTGCACACATGGGAGGATCCACCCATTTGAAAAAGTCACAACCTCTCCATGATTTCTTGGATTTCTGCTTATAAAGCATAAATTACTTACCTAGATGAATTTATGCAAATCAAAACAAAAATTATACAGAGTTTTTATACAACCTACCCTTGAACAGCCATCAAACCTTATGCCCAGGTTTGCATCAGTCCACGCTGTGACTCTCGAAGCCGGAAAACCACAATAGCAATACCTCACCGATTCCATGATCGAACACTAGGTATGTTCTTCGAAACTCTCAACCCCCATTCTTTCCTCACATTAGCAAAATGCCATCTTTATAGACTTAAGGTCAGCTTTTAAGGTCAGATTTATGAGGGAAATCCCAGAAAATTGGAGGCAAACTATTTTCTTTGGCGCGAAGACAGAGCAGGTGAAGAACAGTTGGGTATGTATTAATTCACACAATAAATGACAAATATGTCCTTTAAAATGGGTCGCGTGTGGACCACGTAGTCTTTTTTTAACGAACGTCTTGACGGAGGTAACGGATAATCCCAACCTAAGCCAAACAGTAAATATACATCCTAAACTAACACAAACACAAACTGGTGTCTTAAACTAATAATGACCCCAAAGTATGTGTCCTGAATGAAAAATTTTCCCTTTTAAAAATCAATGTCATGAAAAGGCACTATTATGGCATTTGAAGATAAAACGTCATGGAATGCAATATCTAAGTTGTTATTATGACAATCAAGTAAAAAGGCCATTGAATAATGAAATAATGACGTGGATAATGTGCCATAAAAATCAAAAAATGGGATGGCATATTTTCAGTGTCATGGATACTTTGACTAAACCATGACCACATAGAACTGTAGTAAAATTAATGGGAAAAAGAACCCTGCCATGGATGTTGAATTCTAGGGCACTCTTTCAATGCCACGAAAAATTTGCCAAATTAACAAAAATTTCAGCCAAAATATTTGCCTCCAACGGACGAGACTGGAAATTTTTGTGGAAATACAAGTCTCACCTACCTCCAAACTTGGCCACACACTGAACTTGCACTCTCCCTATCTGGTTCACCACACTCTTATGATTTCATCCTCTCATTGTTTCTCTAAAACTTAAATTTCACGGTAAGCTTCAAAACTCGTGAACGGTGAATGATGTTGAAATCCCTTAAATTTGTTTTTTTTTTTTTGGGAACGTGTTTGAATTCCCAAATCCGGTTTCTAATTTTTGATTGTACGCTCAACCATGACTATGCATTTTATGATTTCTAAATGTTTAAGTATAAACAAATTTGATAGACATTAAATTCCAATGGTGTTGGACTTTCATAGTTGCCAATAGACATGAGAATTCTGACTTGCAAGATCCATTATTAATTTCAATAATAGAGGGTTCACTGGTGCTAGATTTTTGTAAAAACTAAAAGATAACATTAAGTTTTTAAACCTCTATTGTAGTGTATCTATCATGCCCCAAAAAACTCGGGTACGTAATAGAGGTATCTATCTTGAGAATACTCGAGACTACAACAACAATTCTTCAGTGTTATAATCACAAATATTCTCAAAATAAGTTAAGCCTTTTGGTTTTGAGAAAATGGGGTTGGATCAGAGTTTTTGTATTTAAATAAAAACCAACCCACCAAGGTTACAGAGTTTAGGAAAGTTAACCTTGAGGAACATAAGGTGATGTTTGACATATTTACAATACAATCAATCCAGAAGAAAACTAACAGCAGTTTGATATATATATATATACATGAATTCTCTATTGTAGGATACCTCATAGAGCCCACTCTTATAGTTTTTCAATAATCCATACCATCTATTTTATTAATAGATTATCCTTGCAAAAAATTAGCCAAATTGAAAATCATTTGCCTATCTAACTTTGATAATAAAAAATAGACGAACCAAAATTTTCGATAAAATCGTACATTTGTTGATCAAAGTTAGATAGCCAAATGACTTCCAATTTGGATAATTTTTTGTAAATATGATCTATGAATAGAAATCTAAAAAATAGACGGTTCGAATTGTTAAAAAATACATGGTAGTAGGCCTTATGAGGCATCCTACATTTAATATTAAATGTAGAATCCTACAATGGAGAATTCCTATATATATATAAACTATGAAATAACTGTTGTGTTTTTTGGCTCGCTTGAAAGAAGGGTTGGGAGTCCTTGGAAGTGTCCTTGGACGTTTGGATGAAGTTAGGAAGTTTGGAAGAGGTTCGTGGTAGGGTGGAGCATCGATTAAGGAGGAAAAACGTCAAAGAGGTCCCAGAGGACCGGTCCCATGGCTTGAGGACCGGTCCTCTGGGTTCCCAATATGTCTTTCTTGCTGTGGGACCGATCCCGTGGCTAAAGGACCAGTCCCACACGTGGATATTCCGAGTTTCTCCTAGTTTTTGGAGGTTTTATGATTCCTAGTTCATCCCTAATTGTATGCTAAGGTATAAATAGATTCTTTAGACTCAGAAAACCCTAAGATTAACATCAAGGAGAGGAAAGTTTCTTAAGTCTTCATAAGTTTTGAAGAGAGGCAGAAACTCAAGTGTGAGAGATAGATTAAGACCTAGAGTAAGAGAGAATTTGTGTGATCATTGTAATTCCTTCTCAAAGTTAGTGAAATCTATTGGGTGCTCGCCGTGGACGTAGGCAATTGCCGAACCACGTTAATTTGGTGTGTTGTTTTCTTTATTTATTCGCTGTTTACTTTCTTTGCAAGTTTCATTGAAATCCATCAAGAACAAGACCCGTAGACGGAAAGGGTTAAATTGCTTGGAGTAATTTAATCTCAACAATAACAAAATATGGTACTCAGCAACAAGGATCAGTAACAAGTTAGACCTGCCTAGATAAAGGACCTAAACCAAATAAGTCTTGGAGCTAAAAATAATTAAGGTTGTGTGCCCTCAATCCAAATCACCAACCGGTACTTGATCTGCACTCAAAGTCCAGAGGTTTAGGGGATCGAACCCAAGGTCATTATCGTGACCCCTTACTCTCGAGTCATCCAACAAAACCAGATATCGCTAATAGCAGATATCATCTCATCATAAAACCACGTAAAAAGGCCAACCAAAAACAATGCAACTTTTGCATGCATTAATATATATCATAATAATCCATTCAATAAAAAGGGTCTCTAGACAAGGTGTGAGTTTCCCCTATCTAGAGTCTAGTGGTTAGCCTGATCCCACACTTAAATCCAATTTACAGCTTTTCCACTGTCCGCTTGTTCACCTTTGGGTAGCTGGAGTCCCTAGTTCGACAAAAACTAGTGTTAAAAAGTAATTCTTCTTAAATTGATGACCTTGTCGGTGAAAGGTTCGGTTTAACCGATTCAGATGTTCGACACTAGCTTTAATGCTATGCTTTCTCTGAGTCCTTAATTCAGCATGACCCTGCTCCTTGAGGCAGAAAGTCATGTCAGATCTTGTTTAGAAATAAGTAATGGTTTGGTTTCTAAACCCTAATGGTTAATTATTAATTCTATTTTTAATTAGGTCGAGGAAGTAGATCAGTTATGAACCTACAACATGACCAAGTCAATGCCTAAGAAACTAAGGGAGCTCTGGCTCAGTACCCAACTCATATATGCTCATGAACTAATTTTAATTATCACGTCATTTGGCTACCACTAATATGGCCTCAATATTTAAATAGGTTAATATTTTTTTACATAAGTTGAACAGCGTTTCAGTTTAAATAAATAACTTTTAAATAAGCTGAGTTGAAGGAATTACCTAAAGAAATTCTTGCACAGGTAAAGTTTTGGTACTACTTGAGTTGCTAATTAGAGGACAAAAAAGGTCTAATTAATAAGAGAATAATCTAAGAAAATTTAACAGAATCTAGGGTTAAGGAATTACCAAAGGCTTTCTAGGTCAAAGCCTATTTTCTGCAGAGCTTCAGCTCGAGAACCTCCTAGATGGTAGGGCTTGTCAACACGAGCGTGTAGGTGAAAGCAATTCACCAATTGAACCTCCAAAACTCTAATTATGGTCAAAAGAAAAAAATTTCTATTTGATCCTAGACATAAATTGGTGAATTCTAGAGAGAGCTCTTATAAGAATTCTAAGAAATGTTGTGAATGAAAGTGAGGGAGTGGAGGTGTATTTACAAGTGGGTGAAGGTAGATTCAATGGCTATGATTTATTTAGAATGAGTGGCTAGGATTTAGTAAAAGGATAGATCCCAAAAATTTTTTTTTAATTAATAAATTAAAAAAATAAAAGGATCTAGAGTGATCTTTAGAATGAATGGCCAAGATTCATTTGGAATGGATGGTGATGATTAAATGGAAGAGTCTAGATCCAAAAATATTTAATTTTTGAATTATTTTAGTCTAAAAAGTAAGAATTCTACTAGTTGGGCTAGTTTAGGAGTATTTGAGCTTTAAAAATATAATGCGCTTTAAAAAACAAAAAGTGGGAAGGTGCACCCAAAAAAAAGAGAGTCACAGGCTGAGCTTAGGTCAAAGCCCGTCTTCCAATCACGCTACGATACGTGGCATTGAGTTAACTTTCTTTTATTTTTTTAGTTTAAAAAGTTCGCTAAAATTAGTTCAGGACTCGAAAAAAAATACAACCAAATCGTCTTAGTGAGTACTAATTATCTAAAGGGTCAAAATATTATTTTGACTTCCATAGTGTTTCTGAAAATTCAAAATAAATTTTGAAAAATCAAAATAACTCATGAAAATTTATAGAAAATTACCAAAAATATAATTAATTCCAAAATAAATTTGGAAGAATTCTCGGGATGTCACAGTTTCAATACATGCAGAGGATTCTTTTAAAATATAAGTGTGAAAAACAATTCATAATTTAGCTCAAAATTTTCGACCTCTGAACTTCATAGAATATGGAACACAACAGTTTGTGTCCTTGAATGATATACTTGTTGAAGACTGCCTTGGTGGTATGTAATTTGTTGTAAAAAGAAAGAAAAACAAACAACAATCTACAACACTCATAAGCAGAGGAGACACATAAAATAAAGTAATGACTTTTCCATTTATTTTTTCATTGCACAGTTCTTTCAGCAACAAAACATAATACAAATCAGAAACAATATCAGTTTGTAACTTTTTGCATATTAATTAGGATGCTGATTGAATTATATAATTATTTTCACCAGCTTATATAGATGCTAATTTCTTTAGATACATGCAGAAGGTTTCCCTAAGTTTTTTTATGCATATATAATATGAAGTAGTTGGATTGGTGCCACAGTTCCTTTTTTTTTTTATAATTATTTTCACCAGCTTATATAGATGCTAATTCCTTTAGATACATGCAGAAAGTTTCCCTAGGTTTTTTTATGCATATATAATATGAAGTAGTTGGATTGGTGCCACAGTTCCTTTTTTTTTTTTTTTTTAAATCTGAAAATTTTTATATTATGTGTGTTTAAGTGATATGAACTTCTGTTAAGTTGATTCCTTTTCCCAAATGTAGGTTCTAGAACTTCACCGAGTAAACCTTCTTCAACTGTCGCATGATGAGAGGCTAGCCTTCTATTTGAATCTCTACTATGCATCCATGTCACACAAATTATGATTTGGTGAGTATTGGTTCACCTTGTAAGCAATTTTGATAATGTATGTGATGCATATCTCTTACTTTCTTTTGTTCCTGATTGTTGGATTTGTTTTACCAAAATAGTGCATGGAGAAGAGATTTACTTGGACAGAGGTCGTCGGGTTTATAAATATAATACTAGTGGATTTATCACCTTCCAGTCATTTTGGTGATTCTTACTCAGATGTTTCCTGAGGTGACTGTGTTCATTCATCTTATAATTTTTTTAATTTGTGTTTCTTGTAGTTTTAAAATCCTTTTTTGACTCTTTTTTTTCGAGTTTTGTGTATTTTCTTCAAGGTTACCTTAAACTACTGTAACCTTGGGGTTGATCTTTTATGCAATACTTTTAAATTATTTTTACGCTGTGTATTTAATTACATAACCCACTTTGATAAATCAAAATACTTAATTTATTTTGGGAGTATTTGAGATTCTTAACACTCATTATACGATAGTTGAGGTCTTGGGTTTTAGAGCGTGACAACTAGGCCTCACCAAAAAGCCCAAGACCTGAAGCTTACCCAAAGCCCGACCAACCCCCAATTAGGCTCGAAAAGGCCGGCCCGAAAGTCTCTTGGGTGGGCCTTGGGCCATCCCTTTGAAGCCCAAGGCTTGCCCAAAACCCGGTCCGCTTAGACCCAAATTTTAATTCTTATAACAATTTATATAATTATGTAATTAAATATATATAACAAAATATATAGTTATATATATATAATTATATATAACTTATAATTACAAATTTACCTATATATAACATACTTACATATCAATTACTTAATTTAAAATGTATATGTATTATGTATATATTATGTAATCTACTAATCAATTACCCAATAGGAAATTTGAAACCTAATTACTCTTAAATTAGTTAATTACTCAACTGAATGTTGAAACCTCAATTCGATCAATTGAAACCCCAATTATCCAATTGAAACCCAAATTTAAAGTTAAAACCCCAATTATACTAAATACAATGTCTTAATTAGTCAATTACCCAATTGAAACCCCTATTACTCCTAAATTATCCAATTAGCCAATTACCCAATTAAAACCCCAATTAGGCATATGTTGTAATTTTGTATGGGATTAATCATTGAAATATGAAATTTTTTGTTAGTTTTCTATTTTATGGCTCAACTCTATGTCCAAAGACTTGTAATGTGTATGAACTTATTAAGTTTGAGCTAAATTAAATATCCAAATAGGTTAAATTAAATATCTAAATTTTTTCTTAAATTGTATTTGATGTTCAAGTAATGAACACTAAAAGAAGCCAAAAAAGCCTAAAAGCTCATTTGGGCCTAGCCCAACCCGGCCCAAAAGCAAGCAAGACCTAAGTCTGATGGGTGGACCTCGGGCTTTTTCATTTAAGCCCAGGTATGGCCCGGCCCGGCCTAAAAATCCTATTGGGCTACTCTTAACCAAGCTTAAGCCTGACTCGACCCATTGCTGACCCCTAGTGACAACCAATGGAATGACAAGTTTCCCCATGAACCTAATGGTCATAAGGAACCAAACTCGAATGAGGCGGGGATGGGGATGGTAATTCCCGCCCCATACCTATCAGGTTTCTTTAGTTTTAATCTTAATTTTTATTCTTCTCTTTAAATGATCCAAATCTGTATTTTTTCTATGTGATTCCAAATCCTCTATTTTTTGTCTTCCCTCTGTTCGTTGGCTAATTTGTTGACATCTATCTTTGCATTTAGTCAACACATACCAAAGCCCTGTTAACTCTATCGGCTATTAACTCTGTTAATATCTCTTAATTAATTTAATAATAAAAATAAAATTCACCATACATTGCTTTTGCATCTTTGTATGTTATCTGTTCATTTGCTTCCATAGAAACGCTGAACAGCATCATTTGAGACATACGAGAGACCTTTCCATGGGGCATGTCTCGTTAGGACATTTCTCACAATAAAGTGGGTCCCTTCACTTGCGCACGGTGAAAGACAAAATAAGCATTTTCACAAAGCAAAAGCGGACAGGAAATATGGGCAAGCCCAGCAGAGTTCTTTCGAGCTTTTGACCAACCAAGAGGAACGTACTAGCTACTGTTGAAGATTTCAATATACATATATATTTATATATAATAGTTATGTTTTGAATAACTGTTAGTTTGACACGTAATTATTTAAACTGAATGAGTGCCTTTTTATATGGACACCTATATTTAAACTAAATGGATATAACTAATATTCAACTTGAAAAGGTATATACGTTCAAATTTAATAGGTATCTCTAGCACTCTTTCTATTCTATAAAAACTCACATATGCCAACCATTTAAAGATAATCAGAAATCTGATTGGTTTTATTGCTCTCTCTCCCTTCTTGTTCTTCAAGTCATACACTATCCTTTAGAATTTTCTAAGAGAATTCTTTGAATTTGCTACTTCACAGATTTTAGACTTTGTTGTATTCTGGAAGTGATTTGCCAAGAACCTATTAGAAAACTCGTTTGAGTGAGGGCAAATAACACTTTAAGGAAACGATTCAAATCGTACCTCAAGGTTATTTTCCATATTTTTACAATTATTTTCTAACAGCTACAGTAACAGTAAGGTAATAAATAAACAAGTCAAAGCAGCTTTTAATATTTTTCTGATTTCTCTTCTCGATCTTGAGTCTTAACCCGTGAAAATGACTTTGCCAATGGAGGAATATATAGCATATTTTTCTGATCATCAACACTGCACCCTTCTGACTCGCGTGCACTCACTTTGGCTAACCCTAGCCACTTTGCCAGTACTGTTTGCAGTCTCCTCCTTCACAAGCTAGGACCATGAGGTCCCATGCATGACCATGAGTTCAGACTTCAGAGTTTCTCACGCTGGCCATCTCCTTATTACTTTATTAAATACTTACCAGTTACCATCGTAATTTTCATGACAAGAAAAAGTTACCCCCCTCTCTCTCTCTCTCTCTCTCTCTCATATTCACATGTATTCAAAGAGGACGAAAAAGGTCATAAATGAAAGATCAGAGCTGGCTGACTGCTCTGAAGGTCACATCTGAAAGGTCTGTTTGTTCTGAACAGTTTGACCAGATTCTGGCTTCAATATTCATGCCTTCTGAAACCGTAACCATTTATTGGCACCTACATCTATCTTCTTCAAATTCAATAATAATTATATATATATATATATTATTGCCACCTTAGTATTGTATTCTGAATTTTTGAGTAAAATAGGATTTATAATTAACCCATATTTAATTTATCAAATTTATATACATCATACACTAATAAGAAAGTTTAGTATAAACGGAAACAGATTTGTATGGATTGTTCTATCCATTCATTTAGTTTAGTTATATCACATATATCACGTGTCACAGTTATAAGAAAAATTTATTTATAATCGTGTATATATGTATATGTATATATATATATATATATCATTCTTTCTTGTAATCGTGTAGGAATGCATGTACATCATTATTTCTTGTAACCGTGTATATATCATTCTTTCTATTAATAAATAATTACATGTCTACTATATTAGCATGTGAGAAAATATTTTGAAAAATGAAAA
>QANT01004334.1:0-20861 GCA_003254885.1 Purshia tridentata | reverse complement strand
ATGAAGTATTCAAAATAGTGTTATATCTAAAAGACTATTTTAGTTATTAAATTAATTTTAAAATTAAGGTGTATTCAATTGAGATTTTAATAGATTTTATAGGAATTATAAATTTTTGCAGATTTATGTATTTTATGGATTTTTATAGAATTCCATGAAATCCTCAAAATTCAAGGAAAAAATGTTGAAATTCTCATTGCCTTTGTTTTATGTTTGAAATTCATCAAAATCCACTATTTAAAAAAATTCTTTAAAACCTACGAGAAATTGAATATACTTATATTTCAATAAAATCCTTAAAATTCTGAATGGAAAACACATATTTCTATAAACAATTTTAAATTTTAAATTGAATAGTTTTAAAATTAATTAGAATTTCAATTGAGTACACCATTTTAAATCTATATTTATTCTTAATTATCTATTACATGACCAATTTTTCAATAATAGTATAAATTTGATCCAATTCACTTCATGCAAGGTGACGATGGGCCTAATGATAAGGTTTGAACTTAGTCAACTAATCTCGAAGAGCAAGACCCGAACCATTCCATTTTTTGCATTAGATTCCTCTCACCCATTCCTTTTTTAAGTATGATGGGTAAGGAAGTTTCCATCATGGAAGTAGCTATCTTTAATTAAATAAATATTAGGTTTGGGAATAATGGGAGCCAAGAAAATAAAATTGTAATTTTCAAAATCTTAATGGGAGGTGGGTCCATAAGTTGACAACAAGACACCCCAGATATTTTGTGTAGAAATTATTGTTTATTGAGAAGCTTTGAGTGTTTGACAGGTGTATAGGTTCCCAATAAATATCCAGATATAGGCTGTTTCAACAGTTCACCACATACCATAAAAAGATTTGGGTCTTCACTGACCTCACACTTGGATCAGAAAAAATGGATGGGTTGATGGCAATTTATATTAATAAAATATATCCTTAAATAGAGCCAACCCGACGTTAAAACGCGCTCAACCCGCTTCGTTTAACATCGCCGTTGACCGGTCAACGATTGCCGGCTACGTTTGAAATGCAAGTTGCAAACGAATAGCGCGTTGTAAAAAACGAGGGTGATTGTAAATTTGTAAGTCGGTGATCGCTACTCGCCAACCCGGTTTTGGCCATAGTGGGTCACTTGGATATACGGTACCCCTTAAGACACACGGAAGGAGGCACATTGTGAGGCTGGTAAGCTCTCACAAATACTCAAATAGCATTGAGGCGGTTTTGGAAAATTCTGAGATTCTTAGACTTGGGTACTCTCAGAATTTGAAAGTTGGTCTAAACCCAATTGAAAACTGAGTCTTACTGAATTTGAAAGTAAAGGTTCAATCTTTAACCTTCATTTTTGTCTGTATTTATGCTTCTTCTTATGCCATTAACTGTATGGTTAGCTGTAAAATTATGCTATAACTTCTCTTCTATGTGTTTGTGTATCAACCAAGATCTAAGAGCCTAAAAGGGTTGTCTTGGTTTGATTTGTTCGTGTTATTCGTGCTGTTCGATCTATATGTGGATCTGTTAGTTCTTATTGTTGAATTGAATTTGCTTTGTTTGTGTTAGGTTTGATCCATAATGGAGGGTGAAAAGAAGTACATTACTGTCGAGGAGCTGAATAAACACAACAAGCCTGGGAACCTGTGGATCTCTATTCAGGGGAAGGTTTACAATGTCTCGGATTGGGTCAAGGATCACCCTGGTGGGGAAACCATTCTTTTGGATTTGGCTGGCCAAGATGTCACTGATGGATTCATAGCATACCATCCTGCCTCAGCATGGGGGTACCTTGGCAAGTTCTTTACTGGCTATTATCTGAAAGATTACCAGATCTCAGAGGTGTCCAAGGACTACAGGAAACTTGCTTCTGAGCTTTCTCAGATGGGATTGTTCGAAAATAAAGGGCATGGGGCTCTTTACTCTATACTAGGTATTGCCATAATGCTTTACCTTGTTGTGTATGGCGTGTTGTACTCTGAGAGTGTGTTGGTCCATTTGGGATGTGGTATGGTGTTGGGGTTCCTCTGGATTCAGGGTGCATATATTGGACATGACTCTGGGCATTACCAGGTCATGTCAAGTCGTAGGTACAACACAATTGTTCAGATTCTGGCTGGGAATTGCCTGACTGGGATTAGCATTGCTTGGTGGAAATGGACTCACAATGCCCACCATATTGCCTGCAACAGCCTTGATTATGATCCGGATCTTCAACACATTCCGGTCTTTGCAGTGTCCACAAAATTCTTTCATTCAATAACATCGACCTTTTACGGAAGAACGCTGGAGTTTGATCATGTGGCTAGGTTTTTAGTAAGCCACCAACATCTTACATATTATCCAGTCATGATTGTTGGAAGAGTTAACTTGTTTATACAGACGTTCTTGTTATTGTTCTCAAAGAGAAGCATCCCGAATAGAACTTTGAACATAATGGGAATCATGGTTTTCTGGACTTGGTTTCCTCTCCTTGTTTCATGCCTTCCCAGTTGGAGCGAGAGGCTGATGTTTGTGCTTGCAGCTTTTGCAGTGACAGCACTTCAGCATGTTCAATTCACATTGAACCATTTCTCAGCAAATACTTATCTTGGACCACCTACTGGGCATGATTGGTTTGAGAAGCAGGCAGCTGGCACTTTGGATATTTCGTGCTCTAAATATATGGACTGGTTTTTTGGTGGGCTGCAGTTTCAGCTTGAGCACCATTTGTTCCCCCGATTACCTCGTTGCCAACTGAGGACGGTTTCTCCTGCTGTGAGGGAACTATGCAAGAAGCACAGTTTGCCTTATAGGAGTTTGTCCTTCTGGGATGCCAATGTGACCACCATAAGGACGCTCAGGACTGCGGCCCTACAGGCTTGGGACATGACCCTTCCTGTCCCAAAGAACTTGGCCTGGGAAGCTGTTAACACCCATGGCTGAGATTTGTTAAGGCTCATCAAGATATTAGCCCCACATTACCTTTCTACATTTTTATGTTGGGGCTTCTAGTATAACCATCATTCTTTTTCAGCTGGTTTTTCATTTGCTATTTGATATTATTATTGGCATTTCTCTTCTGCAATATATTATTTCATTATGTTTTTATGTTTAAACCTCCATAGCATAGTAGGTTGATATGCAGTTTTAAGTTATTTTAATACAAACTATAGAAAAGTATCTCAGACTGTTGATTTTGTGGAGTTCTTTGTGAATTTTGTAGATATTGGTGAGATTTAAACCAATTCTTAGACCTTTTATTTCAGTATTTTCTTGAGCATTCCCTTTCTTCCACTAGTATATGCATATTGTGAATGCCACAAGTTATCTGTGATGTAGGCGAAGCCAGGTTCAATTATTTGTAACCATACATTCCCTCCCTCTCCCAATTTTCCTAATTGATCAAGAAAAGGGCTTCACATTACACAAGCACTTTTGCTTTCATGCTCCATAGTGCTCAAGTGGTCCTTCTGAATGCAGGACTAACCCAATATAATATCTCTAGTTTCTTGCTTATAGCCGGAGTTTCTTGGCCATTGTCAATTTTCTCCACCTACTCATGGTTTTGGCCTCTTCTGAGAACTTTCCTATGACTTTTCCAGTGTTCCATTTACCAAATTTCAACACAACCACGCATTAACCAACCATTTGGTTTTGGCCATTGTCAATGTTCTCAACCTGTTCATGGTTTTGGCTTCTTCAGAGCACTTTACTTGTGGCATTTCCATTGTTCCTTTTTCATATCGAATATCAACACAACCATGCATTAACCAATAACCATAAGCAACCAGTTGGGCTGTCAAGTTTGTCAAGTTTGTCAAATGAGTGTAATTCAGACTTCTATAGAAGGACTTATGGGAACCATATCCATTTTTACTAGTGTAGCATAAATAACATGAAAAAAAAGAGAAAAGTTCAGTTCTTTTCTCATGAATTTTGGTATTTTGATTTAAGGAAGCTAAATATGCATCAAGAGCAGACTCATACGAATGAATCTCACAGATAGCCATAGTGTTATTGAGACTTTTAAAAAGTGGGATCAGTCACAGGAATGAAGCCACTTGCAGCAGCTGGTAGTCCTAGGAATATCTGATGCATTTGCAAGATGAAATCATTTATAATATTACCATTGGGAATATGAATCTTCTTCATCAGTTCACAAAATTAAAATTCTTATAGATTCTCAAATTGATCTTCAGAGAGACATAGGACTCGATTAAAAACCTTTTACAGCAAGCGTTGAAGGTTGGCCCAGGTTGGCCTAAACAAGCCCAATGAAAAATTTGAAAAAATGCAAAAAGAAAATGTCAGAAGTGGGATTTGAACCCACGCCCTCTTTCGAAGACCAGAACTTGAGTCTGGCGCCTTAGACCACTCGGCCATCCTGACTTTGATGTTATAATTCCCAATAACTTTTATATCATGACTTCATATAGAATCTTAGATAGTCTCCAACAAGGGGTAAAAGTTTTATGTGCATTGAGCCAATTTACCGCCCCAGTTTCCAGGACAGTTCACTGTTCATTACCCCACAGGCTTTAGAAGCCACTCTGCGAATGAGGAAACGTTTTCTCCCTCTTCGCAGTTGGTCCCTAATTTCTCTCTCTTAGGGTTTCTTCCTCAGTCAATTTCGGTAGCCATGAATCCAATTCCGTACCAACCCGCGGCTTCCCGGCCTCCATGGCCTCCAATGCTGCCACCCAACCCGCCAATGTCGAGCACTTTCTGGCAAACCACAAACGTACACGATCGGCTCAAGAACTTGCACGACACTCTCAGTCTCGCAAAATCAATGTAACGCTTTTGAATTTTTGAATTTCGATTGAAATTGGTTTGGAGCTTCTTTAACGCTGATTTCAATTGAATTCATAGGCAGAAAGAGCTGGAGATGCTGATGCTGGTCAAAGATGGTCAAGGGCCTGAGGCTGATGATGATGATGAAGCTTCTATCAGTGAGTTTTCTAAGGTTTTGAAAGATAGGAGGATTGGCTTGGAGTCCCAAGTGTCACTCTCAGTGGAAGCTGCGAGCGCTTTAATGGCGAAACTACGAGCCGAGCTTGAACCATTTAGAGTGATCACGCATGAAAATTGTCCGTGGGAGGAAAAATCTGCAGCAGTTCGATTGTCGAATAAAATTCGCAAGTCGAAGCGAAACAAACGTTGGAGGAAAACAAAGAGGAAGCGCATTGCAGAAGCGATTGCAAAGGTGGGTTGCTTTGGTCCCTCCCTGCTCATTTTTCCAATTCGGACGTAAAAGTGCTTGTCTTTTTTTTGCGTACTTTTGTTATTGCTGTAGGAGCGTGAAAAGTTCGACGAAGCTGATCGAGAAGCTGATGAATGGAGAGCTAGAGAAATTGCAAAGGATATTGCGAAGCGCAAGGTATTGAGACTTTTTCATATGCTGCAGATGTTTCGGGTTTCTTTTTCGTAGTAATGGAGGCATTTCTTGTGGGTTTTCAGATGGAAGACATGAAGAAAATTGCAAAGCTCAAAGCAAAAGAAGAGAGAAAGAAACTAGAATCTGAGGTGAAAATCTTGTTGACCAACTCAATTCTCTTTTTGTGTAATAATGTTGCTGTGCTGCCCTTTTATGTTATTCTTTTTTAAGTGTCAAGCTGACATTTGGTTTCATATTTCAGCTTGAGATGGTATTGATTGTAGAGAAGTTGCAAGAGTTGCGTTCCATCAGAATTGAAAAACTGAAGAAACAAGGTTTGCTGTCTTTTTGGTTTTTATGGACTGCTATCTTATATGTGGACTGATGTGTAAGTAATATGTTAGCAATCAATCATCTTCATCCTACTGTGTCAAACTCATGTTTGTTTGCATATTTATGCAGGTCATTTTCTCCCAGAGGAGGACGATAAATTTCTTGAAAGAGTACGAGCTGCAGTTGAGGAAGAGGAGCACCAAGCAATCATGGCAGCTGACACAGAAGCTGCTAAGGATGCCATTGCAACTGTTGAGCAATCTAGGAAAACAACCGAGAATTTTGGGCCTGATTTAAAGGATCGAAGCAGTGATAAAGTCGTGAGTAGGGAAAGTCAAGACCAGACAACTCCAAGCAATAATGAAGGGGACTCTAGTGCAGTCACTAACAAGGAATCTGGAATAAAAGCTTCACAGGGACAGGTATATAGTGGAGCTTATGAAGCGGTGGCAAACTTACCTATTGAATTTTATCACTACTATCACGGCAGCAACACTGATATGGGCACCCTTATTGAGGTAACTTGAAGTACAAATACTTCAAATTTTATAAATTACTCTCTTCAAATGCTTGCAGTATATATGTGTGCCTACTCAGGGGTCATTTTTTTATTATTAACATGAAATTGGTCTGCTTGACTGGTGATATTTGTACACTAGTACCTCTTTTATTCTGGTATTGGATCATTGAGGACCATGTTGCATGCAGGTGAGAAGAACATGGGATGCCTATATAAGACCAGGAGGAAGGTGAGTTTCCAATTCGTTCCTGTTACTCATTGCTCACTTTACTAGGCAGCACCATTTAATTAGCATTTGGCAACATTATTTTTCCTTGGAACAAATGTTTGGCTCCTTGCATTCCTCCTTTGAAACGAATCACAACTTGCTGGGAGTCTGCTTATTAGTTGACACTTTTGTGGTTTATCCTATCTATTCACCCTAATTTGAGTTTGACCATTATACCACACTTTGATTGCAACAAACCAATGTTGGAATTACCACAAAGTTCACCTCCACCTTTGGCATACCTCTGTTGATTGTTCAATAAGAAATAGTGGCTGGCCTTCACGCTTAGGTTGTGAATCCACTACCACTGCCATTATTAGGGTCAAAACATTGTGCTCGCACAAGCTTCCCTTTCTTTCAGTAACCAGTTATCTTTGCATAACAGTCAACCAGTTATCCTATGCCACATCACCATTTAAGAAAGCAAACAAGTAGCTTGATTCTTATGAATAATTTATAACGTTCTAATTCTGTTAAATTTGGTGCAGCCGCATACCAGGACACTGGGTTCAACCCCCACCTCCTGCAGATGATATATGGGCCTCCTACTTGGTGCAGCCTAAATGACTGAACTGCTCATCAATCAATGACAGGTTTTGCTGAAAAGGAGGGGACAGTGCCAGTAGAAATAGTTATAGATAACAGGCACTGGACTTTGGGATTTATGTTTTTGGTCTAGTAGGAATAGTTTGTAGTGGATGCTGTTATTGGCATAAAGTTTCTTATCCACCCATCTGCAATTTTCTTCCATGTACTAACAGGTAAACTTGTCCAAGACTTTGTAAATCCAAATTATTGAAACAATTCTATGTACCATTCTTGATTCTCCCTTCTCCATTGTTTTTAGTCTTTTGTAATTGTCATTCAGTTGTAACAGAAATGAGGGCCTGAACAAGATCATTTACAATTTTAGTGATGGGATCCAAGCGCTGAAATTCAATTCTTTGTGGCCTCCTTTTTTTACTCTATCAAGTGGTTTCCTCTGTATAACACCAATCAAATTTATTTTTANTCCTCTGTATAACACCAATCAAATTTATTTTTACTTCATTTTTAATTAAATGGCATTGCAAAAATCCTAAACCACCTAGAAAGCGAAAATTCGTCAATTTTTTATTTTTATAAAGAAAATTGATCCAAGCGCTGAAATTCAATTCTTTGTGGCCTCTTTTTTTTACTCTATCAAGTGGTTTCCTCTGTATAACACCAATCAAATTTATTTTTACTTCATTTTTAATTAAATGGCATTGCAAAAATCCTAAACCACCTAGAAAGCAAAAATTCGTCAATTTTTTATTTTTATAAAGAAAATGTAGCCAAACTTCCAGACGCTCCAAAATGAAAGAGAAATCTGGGCGTCCTACGTTTTGGCAAGTTATTCTACGAAGGTTTTTTAGTTGTTGGAGAGGCCTCAATTCAGAGTAGCTTTTACCCCTCCGCTGGGACCTTCGCTTTAATTAAATTTCAATTAAAACACTATAATGTACGAAAGAATCGATCCGGAAATAAAAACCGAAACCCGAATACGAGCATCGGGTTCGGCGATCTGCTTTCAGAGCAATGTTCGAAGGCAAACTTGGTCGAAAGCGCACCGTTTTACGCGCTTCCTCCATAGGTCCCTCGGTTGGAGAAGATAAAAAAAAAAAAACGAAGAAAATAGTGATGATGATGCTCAGTGAATACGAACCATATTGATAATGGAGATTCATCTTGCAAAAACAATCAATGAGTTTTCCTCATCATCGCATCAACTAATCTTTAGAAAAAAAAAAAAAAAAAGGAAATGAAATGAGCGGGGACGAGATCAGTAAAACCCTAGAGTGCCGCGAACGCAGAGTTAATGGGAGTACAGTTCGTTATATAGCGAAAGCGTTGGACATCTAATGCATCTGGGCCGTTGGCTGATTATAATTTTTGAGTGCTCTAATATTTTATTATTATAGTTTTAATCCAAAACACACAATTACTTTCCAATGGTACCAACCGGGTCGATGGCGGGAGCGGTTATGATTTTCGCCATTCCAAAGGTTAGCGTTCGGAGTTCGCCCCTAAATACAATTTATTAGATAAAATAAAACTGAAATGTTGTTAAAAGTAATAAGTTGGCTAAGTAATTTCATGTTTGACTTATTTTTTATGAGTGATTTTTAAATGATGCCTAAAATTATAGACTGTTCCGATAATTAAATTATAGGTTTGGAGAGAATGTTTTTATTTTTTTTGAAAATAAAGACATCTTTACTTAAACCTCTCTCTTTAAACTAACCCCGTCTATACTACAAATAGAGGTCGAGTTTTCCACTAACATACTCACTTTGTCAAGTAAACGGAGTTCTCCTTTGAGTGTGTGTGGCCCCAATATTTGACTATTTATATACATTATTTAAGCTTAACATACCATAAAAGTATTAAGTATATAAGGTCCGTAAAATTAGGTTGCTCTTAACTTTCATAATTTGAAGGTGGTTGTCTCATTCGCCTACTCATAAGGTCGGTTATGCTTTCTCGTAGTTTGTATTTACACTTTACAATTAACAATTATATCACGGTGTTTGAATACTTTCGTTAAGCATTCAAACACTCAATCGAAAAACTTAAAAGTAGACGGACTTATATTGCTTTGGAGGGTTTTTATTTATTAGGAGTTTTAGGCAAGGAATTAAATTTCGAAAATTTATTTGAAATTTATTCAAAATTGTTAGTTTTTGTAGTTCTCAAAATATTACCATATCGAAATTATTAAAAATTTGTTTTAGTCTAAATTTTCACTAAAATAGAAATTATTTTAAAATTTTCATATTTTTAAACTATTAAAATTTTGTCTAAATTCGAAATTTAATTATTTAATTTTAGAACATCTATTTTTTCTGAAAATAAAAAATAAAATATGACGCAAACGCAAGTCACTTGCTTTTTTTTTTTTTTTAAACCGAAACGCAAGTCACTTGTTAATTTTTAATGAAACATGAGCAGTGAGCAGTGAGCAGACGCAAAATCCACCCCGTCGGCCCTTTCTGAATCAGATCTACCGAATTGAATCAAAATTTCAATGAGCAGTCCAACTTGTCAATCAATCCGAGGCACTTGAAGAAGAGCACCTCCACCTCCTCCTCCGATTATCCCACTATTTTAGACCCCAAATTCCTCAGAACATACATTACATACATTTCTATATATTTCGTTGCCTTGCGAGGGTTTTGAATGATGTGGAACACCATTGCCAACCTGAAAGAGAACCTCAACAAGATCGCGCAGGACGTGCACGACGACGACGACGATGACGAGCTCGAGATCTATGCTTCTTCTTCGGTTAATGGACGAGGACCACAAACTTCTGCCATATCTGATCGGAGGAACTCCCACAGCTTCGCGCATTCCAAGTCCCCCTCCCGCTCTCCGATCCCCAATGGCATCGATTTCGCTATTAATCCAGAGGTTTTACATTGATTCTTCTTTTCTGGCTCCATTTTGGTAATTTGGTTTCGGTTTCTGTGTGGATTGGAGAATTGTGTTGGTATTGTTTAGGCATTTGGATTGTGTAATGCTTTGATTTCGATGAGTTTGGATTTAGAATTGTGTGTTTTGCTGAGAATTTGGTTATTTCTTTGTGAACCATTGAATCATTGGCATCTGCGTGTGTGGCATTCAAATTCAAACTTCGAAATGGAGGTAGATTTGCAAATTGCGGTTTAGGGTGAGAACAATAGAACTTACATGGTAGAAATGGCATTTAATGGGCTTCCAAGTGATGTGCGTATGGTAAGTTGGTTAGTTCTTGTTAGTCTTATAAACTTTGATTCGGAACCATAAGAAAGATTGTGGTTAAGAAGTGTCAGAGTTACTATTTTATCTAACTTTTAACTGGGAGGTCTATGGTATTTAGCCTGGCATCTGTGCATCAAGTATAAGATCTAAAGCAGTTCAAAACTGGAATTGGCACAATATGGCAAAGTGCCCGCCCTTGCTCAATCTGGGCTAGAACTTGATGCTGCGACCGGCCGTCTGTTCTACAGCTGCCTGGAAAGGAACTGCAGTGATCTTGAATAGGAATCCTACAGCGATAGATAGAATCCCCATAAAAATACCACTAGATTGAGCACCGGTGATTTCATATCCGGTCAAAATTTTGGCTAATTGATCAAAGTGGGTAACCCCAGGAGACCCATAGATCATGGAACAAATGCGACTCTCACTGCACTGCTTCATTTTCCCATGGCAGGCCATATAGTTTGTGACAATCAATATGCATATGATCATATGAACTGCCTGGGCAGAATAGACAGTTTTTTAACTTTTAAGGCATTCTCGTATCTGTATGTTCTTGTTAATTTGAGATAATTTCAATTCGAGTGCACCTCTAAATGTATCTGTAAAGGAATCTGACTTGGTGTCAAAAAATATATTTATAAATGTTGAGTTGATTTTAGAGGAGACTCTTGGCATATTTGATTATTGTCTTGATTGGGCAGTGGCAATTTGGTTTTTGTTTTGTTTTTTTTGTTTTTGTCTCTCCATCTCTTCTTGCAGCTGCTATTTGATTTGTATTATTAGATGGAGTACTTTATGAGATTATATTTTTTATTTTATTTTCTGTTCTTTTTTAGATTGAACAATACAAAACAGAAATAAAGAGGCTTCAGGAATCTGAGGCAGAAATTAAAGCATTATCAATAAACTATGCAGCTTTGTTGAAGGAAAAAGAGGTACCCAACAACTCTAGTATTAAACTTGTATTTGTTTATCTTTGAGATGGAGGTATCTGTAATTGGATTTGTGCACCCTACATCCAGTATGGAATGCTATTTTTATAGTATATATATGTTATTGATACCCAACATTTTGACAGTATATATTATGTACCTTCTGAAATGTCCAAGCCCTCACATTTGGCAGGATCAAATATCTAGATTGAGTAAAGAAAATGGCTCATTGAAACAAAACCTGGACACAACTACTGCATCTCTGAATGTGTCTAGAAATGAAAATCACAAAGCAGCAGCAAATGGCACCAATGTGTTCAAGGTATTTAGATTTTTTTTTTAACTGAACTTGCGTTATAGTTAACATTGATTGCAATGAAATTGTGCTATAAGTTTGCCACTACTTGAATCCTTCACTTCTTGGGTGACATATATGTTATCATATGTACAAGGTTCTGTAGTTAGAAAAGTATATCTCTAAGAAACTCGCCACTAGTTTGATTGGGTCCAGCATGTTAGTTATCTGGCAATGTTATAAGAGATTTCCTCACCCTTACTGCATGTTTTTGTGTGTCAGCCATACCAGTTATCCTGATACTGAACATTCAATAAGCAGGGCCATTAATAAGGTAGTTGAATTGTTAGGTGTATAAGTTTCTCTGTCATAGCAGGGATAAAGATCCTTAACTTGTGTAAAGGAGTGGACATGTATTACTCTGCCTTTAATTGTTTGCATAATTGTTTTTTTTAGTATGTGTTGATTCTACATCCACTGAGTTGCAAGAATCACTTTCACTTTTTTTTCATGTTGTCAATTGTCATCGAAAGATAATTCTTGAGCTATGGTAGTTGGCTAAGTTAGCTTGGACTTTATTCAGGGAAGTAGTAATCAATCACCCAACAGACAGCATAAATTGACAAGTCAAGCAAAAACCGGCTATTCGGGACACCAGAAACAGAATGGTGTTGTCTCTATACAGGATGGGATAAGCAATGGGAATGAAAGGGTAATGCACCTTGTATTCTGTTAAATTTTTAATAGCTAGATGTTTAGGATGATTTTTGTATGATAACTTACATGGATAGTTTGTGTTTTGCTTTTGTAATTTAGGGTAGATCTAGATATCACATTTTTAAATTGTGTTTTTGCTGTAATTGTTATCAAATCAGATTTTGGCTATAGTCATTAAAATTGAAATGTTNCAAAATTAAAAAAAAAAAAAAAAAAAAAAAAAAAAAAAAAAAAAAAAAAAAAAAAAAAAAAAAGAACTTGTCTTCTGTAAGTTTTTTGTTTTCTTTTTTAATGATGAAAGAACTTTATATGAATGCCTTCTAGGAGCTTGCAGATTTACTAGAAGAGAAAAATAGGTCCCCAGAAGCAGTGCTAGCTACTCGTGAGATGAAACAACTGCAGATGGAACTTGAGAAAGAACGCAATCAGTTGGG
The DNA here is from genome assembly GCA_003254885.1 of Purshia tridentata. Classification (NCBI taxonomy): domain Eukaryota; kingdom Viridiplantae; phylum Streptophyta; class Magnoliopsida; order Rosales; family Rosaceae; genus Purshia; species Purshia tridentata. The sequence continues at coordinate 8,237 of QANT01004334.1, read as the reverse complement.
AAATCTACAGCTAAAGTTAAGAGGTACACTGCTGGACATTGAAGATTCAAAAGTGACTTTACATCTATCATCTTGGATTTTTATCAGATATTTTTATTCAATCTTCATTCACTCTCAGAGGAACACAAGTTGAATGAAACTATCCAGGAAGAGCTCAAATTTCTGAAGTCGGATAGAGATAATGTGAGTTTCAAATGGACATATGAGTTGATTTATAGTGTGACTATTTGACATTAACTACTTCCATCGATTTGGCTTGGGTCATTTCTTTGTCTATTGTTGCCTTCTAAGTATAAGCTAATTTTATTACCTCTTTATTTCTTAATTCCATCAATATTAATATGTTTTACTCTGGGTGATAATACTAGTGAAGGCTTTCATGTTCCCTGTGTTTCTTTTACATGATCATGATTCGGTATATATGTTTCCTTGTTTAAAAAAGTGCCAGTGGTCCATGATCAGGCTCCATTGCATTAGACTAGTTGGGATTCTTAGTGAGATTGATCTTTTGATTTCTCTTTTTCTGGATAAGATGTGGCTAAACTAAAAAATTAGAGAATTATTCACGCTATTTGCATATGTTTTTAAATGAATGCCTTTAGTTCCAGTTTATTGAATAATTATGCTTGATTTTTGTTGGACTTGTAAGAAGTTTTGGTGTTTTTTTTTTTTTTTCTAAACATTTATTTCCTCTAGTGATCATGTGTTTTGCAGATGTTGTTGTGTCAATATGTATGCACCTAAATATGTATTACGCATAAGTTATGTGGCTCTATTCTCTACTGGCGTCACTAACATATATTTGGAAATGTACAAATCTGTTTCTATTTCTACTTAATTTCAGACATTAAGTGCTGGATCTATTGGGGAAATCCCTTCCCCCACCCCACCCCACCCCACCCACCCGATTAGCCTTTTGGAAATCAGAGCATATTTCTTTTTGCTGCAATCAGTGCATTCTGAAGTTAGCACTATTCATATATCTCTGTATATGCATGTTTCTCTCTGTGGTTCTCTGACCTGTGCTTTTTTGTATCTCATGTTTTGTCTTTTGGCAGACCTCCATTGAGATAAGTAAAATACGTAATGAGTTGAATGAGAAAATGTCTGAGATAAATCGACTGCAAATGGAGTTGAATAGACGAGGCGATGAAAATGCAGATGATGTTTCAGAGAGTTTGAAAAGATTAATTGCAACCCTACAGAAAGAAAATAGTAGCCTTAAGGTTGCTATTTTGTGCTTTATCAGTAACATGTCATGCCTATTGATGAAACTTTGTGTTGCTGCTTATGGGGCCATCAAAATCTCCGCTAATATTATGTCATTGTACAGATGGAGAAGAATGAACTTGAGGTTGCTTTGAAAATGAGCAGGATGTCAACTGAAAAAAAATCCTCAGATGCTTCAGAAACTATGTATAAGCATCCAACAAGTTTGAATGAGGTAATCCTTGTGGAGCCTGAAAAATTTCTGGGAAACACAATGCTACTTTTTTATGCAATTAAGTAGGAATCCTTCCTCCCTTATTTTTCCCTCTACCTTTTGGTGTGGGTGTGTACGTTTACTTTACTAGTTATGTTTATGTGTGCTGGACATAACTCAGTGGTTGGTACTTTTACACCCTATTCCTCTTGTTCTTACCTTTTTTTTTTTTTTTNTTTTTTTTTTTTGTTGCAGAAGGCAGAAAAATTTTCTGGAAAGGAAGAAATGGAGCTATCTTTGCAAAAGTTGGATAAAGATTTGAAGGAAACGCGCCATGAAAGGGACAAAGCCTTGCAACAATTGTCACGCCTTAAACAGCATTTGCTAGAAAAGGTTTCATGTCTCTAAAATATTCATTATATGAATTGTGGTGCATGGCATATTACATATAAATATGGCTGGTGCATAAAGCTTCACTCATTTTGAACTTGCCATTTGACTCTGATATTGATTTTATTTTGATTGAGGATTGTGTTCAGTGGATTTTTCATCCTGCATATCTTAATTGAAAGTGTTAAGTTTCAAACTTCCAGCATGCAAATTGAAGATGGTTTTTCTTTCTGGCTCTTACTGTGTATAGGAATCTGAAGAGTCAGAAAAAATGGATGAAGACAGCAAAATCATTGAAGAACTTCGACAAAGTAACGAATATCAAAGAGCTCAAATATCACATTTGGAGAAAGCTCTGAAGCAGGCAATTGCTAGGCAAGATGAAGTCAAGATGACTAACAGCAATGAAATTCAGAAATCAAAGGAACTTATTGATGAGCTAAATAAAAGACTTGCAAGCTATATGAGCACAATAGATGCCAAAAATACTGAACTGTTGAATCTTCAAACTGCTCTTGGTCAGTATTATGCTGAAATTGAAGCTAAGGTAATTGAATGTGAATTTTGTCGGCCTGTGGAATATATAGGAAGACATTTGAAATGTGTTGTTCAGAACTATGAGTCCCGAGATTATGGTTTTTATGGCAGTTCATTTTATCTATAGGAACATTTGGAAGGAGATTTGGCTCGGGCAAGAGAAGAATCGGCTAAACTTTCTCAACTCTTGGAAGTATGATCCTTTCTGATTCCTTGCATTGGTCAAATGTGATTTGTTTTATTATCCAATTTCTAATCTGCTTGTAGTCTTATATAGTATTATTACTTGCACTGCATTTATTACACTGGTGCCACACAATTGATTGTGCAAATCATGTTTCTTCCTTTGGTTTGTTGGGAGTGATAATGGAAACAAGATTCCATATATTCTATAAAGTTGCAGCACTTGCAAATTATGGTTCTCTGTATATTCTGATGGTCTTCTCCTCTAGTAATTTGATGGATTTGTTATCTATTTAAATTCATAATGTTTAATTTGCTTAAAACTCAACTTATATTAATTTACTTTTGCCCTTTTTTTTTGCCTGGTTATTTACTTTTGCCTTCTAAATATCTGTGCTGTTACCAGGATGCGGATCATCAGGCAGAGGTATCACAGAGGGAGAAGGAAGAAATTATGTCCAAGCTTTCACAAGCTGAAAAGTTGGTAGCAGATTGGAAAAGCAGAGTAAATAAACTTGAGGAAGACAATGCAAAATTACGGCGAGCTGTTGAGCAAAGTATGACCAGGCTTAACAGGATGTCAATAGATTCAGATTTTCTTGTTGACAGGTTGGTCTGCATAACTTTTTTCTGGTGGCCTTTTGGATTTGAGGTACATGGCATGTTTACTGACATTCATTTTGCCTTCAAGTTACAATAATGGCTTTTTTCCTTGAGTATTGAGCCACCCTCTTTCTTTCCCTTTTGTTTTTTTTTTCCAAATAATTTGTCCTTTAAAGAAGATATTGCAAGTTAACGATGATTCTTATTGTTCACAGACGCATTGTGATCAAATTACTGGTGACATACTTTCAGAGAAACCACAGTAAAGAGGTATGAAGACATTTATTGTAAGACTATACTAGATTCAGGATGGGCACTACCAAAAAAAAGTTCATCCATTTTGTTGTGTTCGGTTTCTGCAAGCATTTAATAGTTCTGGCTGGTTAATCCACCCACCCCACCCCACCCCAAAACAGCATCATGAACCAGCACCACTGATGCAAGAAGAAAATTGTTTTAGTTTTGCCATTCATTTTGAAGCAGTTCTCTCATTTAATTTTTAGTATGACCAGGCTCATGTATTTTTTATGTCTCTCCAGGTTCTGGATCTTATGGCTCGCATGCTAGGGTTCACTGATGAAGACAAGCAGAGAATAGGGGTTTCTCAAGGTGCAGGCAAAGGTGTTGTTCGTGGAGTTTTGGGTCTGCCTGGCCGCCTCGTTGGTGGCATTTTGGGAGGCAGTTCTGCTGGAGCATCTACAAATGCAGCATCTGAGAATCAGGTACCTTTTTGTTTCTCCTTTCAACTAAAAATTAATTGGCATAGTCTTATCTTCAAACTGCTGCGCTCCATGATTCCTTTTGCTATTACAATTTCTCTTTGCCCTTTTACTTCTGAAATTTCGGGACCCTTTTTTTTTTGAACAACTTTTTCCAGTAAATAACATTATTTCCTCATTTGCCTCATGGACTCTGTTGCATTAACTTTTTCTCTACCAACTTCAGTCCTTTGCAGATTTGTGGGTTGATTTTCTTCTCAAAGAAACTGAAGAAAGGGAGAGAAGGGAATCTGGAGATGATTCAGGCAGATCTGAGGAAGATTCATACAGAACTTCAAACACTGCACATGCTCCATCGAAACATGACCATAGGACAACCACCATTAGTACTGTGTCTGGTTTCTCACGAACAAATGTACCGCCAATCCAGAACACGAGTTCCTCACCTTTTGGCAGTAATTTTCAGCAGCCAGAACATTCTGATTCTGAATTCTCAACAGTTCCTCTCACATCGTCAGAGAGCAATCCTTATGCCTCAAGACTACCCCCCAGATACTAAAAATTTGTTGCATTTTGTAATTAATCAAAGGTATAGATCATTATTTTATTTTGTAGCAAATGCAATCTTGTATTCTTGTTCAATCAATTCTTTCACTCAAATGAGTTCGTGCATAGTTTTCTGGTAATGTTGATTTGGTTGCCAATTAAATTGGGAAATGGGAGGTGATGCATAACATAATTGCCACGATGGGGAAATTGTAAAAACACTACAATAATTATAAAAGTTTTATCCGTGCTATTTTGTGTTGGGTGTCTTTATAATTTTCATTCATTAAAAGTCAATCCTGTTGCCAGACACTTGGATTTGTGTATCATTGTTGCCAATCACCAGTTAAAAGACTACCAACGTTATTGAAAAATTCCCATACATGAGACTCCACTGTAGAATAGAAAGGTGCAGAGATGGAAAGGAGAAGAAAGAAGAGCGCAAAAGAGAGGACAAGACAACAAGCTTATTCCTCCATTACCACAGAACGTTTCATGTTTTAATAGATCTGTAATATCAATTGCATATTAGCATGTTACGGCCCACGTAGCTGAGCGATCAAGATTTTGGGCAAAACACCAAGCCAATTGTATGATTTTGTAATTCAAAAAATTAAAAATTCTTTTTCAAGTGCCGAACTTTCTGCATTCAACGAGTCCAACCCAAAAGTAGCAGCATAGAATATCTGACTGAAAATAGAAAATGGACCACGTTCCCAAAAGAAATATACTTAACAGAAGCAATATATCATCATAAACATAGTAGTTCATGTGATTTATATTAGACGGTTGGGTCCACTTAATGCAGAAAATACATAACAGAACAAGCATGAAATAACATACGCCATAACTGATCAAATATTAAGTGACAACCCATGTACAGGGCACCATTGTATGTCATAAAGTTGTCAGAATAAACCTATGGCTAAGGTGCTGTTTAATAGCTTCCCATCATAATGTATAACCATAATAGAAACCTAACTCTGGATACTAAGACCATAGAAATACAGTCATCTGAATAACAAACCCAAACACTTGGAACAGCATGGGAAGCCCGACTACAAGACCTACAGCGCTTTAAAACACAACAGAACACCTCAAGACTTTCTAAGCCCTCTTGTTTTTCAGCTGCGGAATCTTACTCAAAACCTTGGCATCGAACACTGCATACTGCTTTTTGATCTCAATGGATGCCTTCTCTGCAAGTGGGTCGATCTTGTCTTCAAACTTCTCATAGAAAACGGGCACTGTGTGTAGCAAAACAAAAGCTGTTTTCCAAAATGGCGATTATCAAATCAGTGCAGTTACAAATCAGGAATCATATAGTATGTGCATAAGAGTTTTCACAATCCTTACATATATAAAACAAGGTCAAGAAGTTGCACCAACTCCCCACAATTGAAAAGACCCACAAGCCAGCAATGACCTGAAATCCACAGTGCATTATTATTATTATTGCAAACAGTAAAACAAATCCATAGTGCAAAATGATCCAAAAATAAACTTGAAAATTAAGGTATAAGATTAACAGCATAGCAATAACTTCTGAGCACTAGCAATCCATGAGACAACTACCAATGTAGTCACCCCATATACTCATTGTGAAGCTTTTACAAGAGAGTTACAGGGATCCAATTATACTTACGATAAGGAATTTCTTCAAATCTCTTCCAGACGCGATGTCATGAAGGATTGCAAAAGCCCAGTTGAATTGATGTCTCAGCTCAGAAGCAACCTGCAGGAATGGAGCCTCAGGAAGATGAACTTCTGGGATACGAGGTGGAGTCCTACAAAAGCAAAGTCATTAACTTACTTGGCAAGAAACAAAAACAGAACCACAGATAATAATGAGGCCCTATACGTCAAGCACCAGAAGATAAAACAATTAGAAAAAACACAGTATCTTACTTGTGGATAAAAGTATGGGCATTAGACCACAGGAACAAGATTGCAAGGGTACCAATCAAAATGTGGCAGACAAGTGTAAGCAGGTGGTATTCTATCAACTCAAAAAGAACCCAGATCGCTGTGGCTCCACCAAGAACACCAGCTGAAACCTTCTTGTTTCTCCACAAAAACACATCAGCAGCTGCAAACATTTCAGAAACGTTAGTTAGTTCCTGAAGTCTCTTAGATCTTATGCAATATTGAAATCATCGAAGGATTAAACAAGTTCAGTAAATGAAATAATTGATCGATTAAATTGATAGATTGAAACTACCCAAAAACAAAAGTAACTTAGTAGAGTCTATACACAAAAACAGATGATCCAAAACCATAAGCTTCCTCAGTAACCAAACAAGGCTTAAAGATAGCAGCAAAACTATAACAGATCAGAACACAACCTACACAAAATCACACACACATCTACAACCCTAAGGCATCAAATTTTCATATTCCTTTTCACTTTTTTCGAATAAGAAATTCGTCCCCCAAAAAAAAGAGAGTACGTTTTAGTCAAACATTTTCAACGAAAAAAAAACCAGCTTCACAAAGAGAGAGAATAGATATCCGTACGCTTTCCTCCGCCGAAAACATGGTGAACAGGTTTCTCCCTCCCGAAAAGCCGGTAAACTTTGGTCTTCCCGGACGAAGGCGACGCCGGCTTCTCGGTATCTGAGTCGGAAGACGATGATGACGACGAATCGTGGCCGTGGATCTTCTCGCTTATCTTCTCGATCAGCGATGGCTCCACCGTTTTCTCCGGCTGCTCCGCCATGCTCTCCGAACCGAAACGAAACCCGATAAAATAAAAGTAAATGTCGCGAGATTCTGAGACGAGTGAAGTGACCAAAATAATAACACCCAGTAGTAGGGTTTTGAGAGTGGGATAAGAGCGGGTTATATAAAGACGCGCGGAACGAGATTAGATCTGGGCCGTTTATCTTGTCGAGTAGCACGGGCCTGGTGATTCGGCTCCGGAGCGAGTGCTTCGGAAAGGATTGGAAATGGTTAAAGTCACCGACTGGGGTTTTACAGGTTGGGTACCACGTGGCGGTAAGGAATGCCGACATGAGGGTACTGGTTTTGGACGGTCAGTGACTTTTTTACGTGGGTGGGTTGTGGGTTCCATAACCTCTTAATGGGCTCCACGTTGGCGTGTGAAGAGATAGATCCAGATGGGCTGGTCCTCCCTCACATATGTTATCACGGTACGTGATGATTTTAATTTTAGGAATAATTAGAAATAAATTTAATTTTGAAGAGTTATTCTAATTAAAACTATATAAAAATTTAAATTCATATTTAAATTTAATTTTTTAGAATTAGCTCTAGACTTTTTAAAATTTTAACTCATATTATCTCTTAAAATTAAGATAATCAATATGAATTAATTTTAAAAATGAAAGATAATATCTGTTCAAATATATTTAATTAAAACATTCAAGATTATCTAGTTTTATATTTTTTAATTTAAAATAATAAATGATTATATCCGTTTACATTATATAATAAAAAAATATTAATTCATAAAAATAATCAAACAAGAGAAAAATAAAAAAATATATATATAGATATATTTCAATTGTACCAATATCTGGGTTGGTATATATATATATATATATTCGAGTTGTTTCATTTCTTGAGTTTTGAGGGTAAATCTTATCTTTTCACCTTATCCTCTTCTGGTATAGAATATGTTCGATAGAAGCGTTATTTTAGGGTTTAGCTTTGGAGCTAAACCATAATATAAAAGCCGACAAAGCAGAGCCGATCGATTGATTAGTACAATTGAAATGTATTTACAAACCAGAGTCAATCGTTCATTTAGTACAGTTAAATCCTATAATTAATTATGGGATAATATAATAATATTAATTATGATATATAATATA
>QANT01004333.1:0-29057 GCA_003254885.1 Purshia tridentata | reverse complement strand
TTTATTGATTTATTTGTAATTTTCTATATAAATTAATGTAATAGTACGAATGTAATATATATATATATATATCTATATATATATTATTGTAGTGGCATGTGATGTAATATTTATAAATTATAGTACCTTTTACTATAGTATTATGTTTGACTTTTCAATTAGTACCTAATTTAAAATGATATTAAATTTTGGTAGCTAAACTAAAAAATTATTGAAATTTGGTACCTAAAGTCAATGAACCTTTACCTAATAGCTCATTGCTATTAAATTACACCATGATGGAAAGACATCAAATATGAGGGAGGAGCGCCTTTACTCTCTTGGGATGACCATGGCCATGTCAAAAGAAATTTGGCACCCCCTTCAAGAGTACTAAGGACTCATTTGATATTGTTGTAAAACACCCAAAAGCTATTTTAAATGATAATTATAGATCATTCATAATAGTTTTGATATTTGGTAACAAACTAAAAAATTATAGTGACTAACTATTTGAGGTTAATCACTATTTTAGTTATGATAAACTGCCACAGCAGTTTTACATTACAATTTACCAAACATCTTTATACTGATTTTTATATTAGTAGCACTTTTGAAAACATAGTTTACCAAATATTCAGCTAACATTACTTAACAGCTATTTTACTTCATTCTAGTTTTTCTCACTGTAATACCAAACTAATCTTAGAGTTTCTACCTGTTGTTCGTCAATTACAAAAACAGCCAATTAAAATGTGACAGTAAAAAAATAGGATTGAAACTGAGTTGCAACCACATATGCTTGTAATTGTCCAACAATTTAATTGAATGTTCAAACATTCATGAAAAACTCCCAACCGTAAGATTATAATGTGAACCGAGTTGTATTAATTATATAAAGTGGGTTTATTATCATTGGGAACGTAAGTTTATAACATGGACCGAGTTTTATTAATTATACAGGGTGGGTTAATTATCATTTGGAAGTGTGGAGTAAGTGGTTTGATCATTATCTCAATAAAAGACAAGCTTAAAACTCTAAGGGCCCGTTTGGATTCTTGAATTTGGATTTGGATTTCAAACTTATGGATTAATTTGAAATCTATGTAATTGAAATCTTTAGATTTGAAATTCTATTGTTTGGATGCAAAATTTAAAGACGAGGATTTTACAAAGTATTTCAATTTTTATTTTTTTTGACAATTTAAAAATAGAAATATATGATTAAAAATAAAAAAAGTTGTCGAAGGGTGGCCGAAAAAGTTGCATAAAAGTGGTCGGAAAAGTTGTAGGTGGATGGTCGGAAAAGTCGCCGAAAAGTTGCCGGAGGTGGTCGGAAAATTTGCAGGAAAGTCGCCGGCGGTGGCCGGAAAAGTCGTCAAAAGTAGCCGGTGGTGGCCGGAAAAATCGCTGGAAAGTCGCCGGAGGGTGGCTGGCGGTGGTCGCTGGAGGGTGGCCGGCGGTGGTCGCCGGCAATTGTGGCCGGAGGTGAGGGAGAGGGAGAGAGGGTGGGATGATGAGATTTCAAATACCTAATTGGAGAATGTATTTGAAATTCATGGATTTAGCCTTCTCAAATCCATCTTGGATTTGGGCCAAATCCAAATATACTCCTTTAAATTATACCAAATAAATGGATTTGGATTTGGAGAGCTCAAATCCAAATCCAAATCCAAATCACCCCCTATCCAAACGGGCCCTAAATGTATGATTTTTCTCATGTTACCAACTAACAATCACTCAAGCGTTCAAACAGGGCAAAAAAGCAAAAAACTTTAAAACATGAGTTTTGTTTATCAACATAATATGTGTAAGAGGGGTTGTTTACGCCATTTTTAGCACGACCAGCAACCAAAAAACTTTCGAAAGGATTGAGCCAAGGAAAAAGGCCCATAATGCATATATGGTCAGCCTAAACCCAAACCTAATGTATCAGAGACAATGAGGGTTCACTAGCCCATCATCAATACAAGTAATGCAAGGATTCCAAAAGGCTAAAATTTCTCGATGACAAAATTTTTGTTTTTCTCTTAAGGGAGAATAGTAACATATCAAAAGCTCAAGGTCGTCCCTTGAGGATTGGTAAGGTAGGCATCCAAATCAAGCTCCCAAATGTATAGGGCCCCTCAATTTTATAGACCTTGATATATTATAGGTTCAAATAATGTGAAAAGTAAAAACTTAAACCATGTGAGTATACATTAAGATTTGAGGACTCAATTTTTATTATCCGCTTTGAAATCCTAAAATTTTAGAGACGTTTGGCAAAAATTTTATATTGGATTTTGTGTTGTTAATGCTTAAAAAAACTTAGATTTAAATTCTATCTTAAACAAAATAAACATATTTAAATTAAAAAGAGAATCAATCCGACACATTCAAGACTCAACAGTCGACACCAACTCGAATAAATCTAGATCGCAAGCTGGATCAAACTTACATTTTAGATTTAAGCTAGACTAGACTAGCTTGATCATTAAGTAGACGATTGAGCTTGTTTTAACTTAACTTGGTCGAGCCGGTAGGACTATTGAAGCCTTTACAAAGACGCTAGTGTAATTTTTGATTTAACTGCGCTGGGTCAAACGACGTCGTTTGACCTGGGTTTAAGGTAATTAAAAAGAAACGGCAAATATTAGAGAGATCAGTTCTCTGCTCCCCGATAGAAATCTGAAACTAGAAAGGAATAAACAAACCCTAGAGCGCTCTGTTTGGAGCGAACCCATTACAATCCTCGTGATTTCGGCGGCAACCCAGTGGCTTGGTGGAGATTTCGGCGGCAACCCAATTGGCTTTGAGGAGATTCCTGTGGCTGTAGACAAATATTGGAGGTGATTTCTGCAGCAACCAAACTTGGAAGAGGTTTTTGTTCTTTTCCTTCTACCAAATTTTCCAATTTATCTAATCTTGTTATCAAGCACTTACGATAAGGTTTTGTAGTTTGTAGTTGTGTTGGATGCACCTCAGTTGGTGTTCAAGTTTTGATATCATATAAGAAACTATATCAGGATGAATAATGAGAACATTGTATCAAAAGATCTGCTATCTTTATTGAAAAGATGCAAGAATTTTTGGCATGTGTTAGTCTATAGGCTCTTTATAACTGCTTTCTTATTCTCTGACGTTATCAGTTCCATAATTTGATAAATCAAAGCATTCGAGCTCTTAACTTTGAAAATTTGTGATTCCCTTTGCTTCTGCAAAAAGCTTTTCAAGGTTCATAGTTTGATCACACCTTTTATTTCTAAACTTACTGAACGGGAATGGTAAACGGTACCGGGTAAACGGGTTGGTGGCTTTTGGAAGGAGCTGCAACAATCGCTTTGTCATTCATAAAGCTTGTGATTAGCTGGGTAGAGAGTTACCTTTCATGTCACAACAACAAGTTATTTAACTTCAAAAGGAAAAATAATAATAATAATAATAATTGTATATTTAGAAGTGTTAAGTTATATCCTATGAATTATTAAAATTTAGACGTTGTTATTTAATGTTGTCGAATCATTGGTTTTAAGATGTTTGAAATATATAAAATAACCAACCTAGAATTTGTAATGGTAATTGTGTCAAAATGTTTATTTTAAGATTGAAGAAAAAATATAAATATAAATATATGAAGACTTATGTATAAGGGTCTATTTAGATTTAAGTTAAAAAAATAGCACCACAGTTTCGCAGGCAATTTTTATATTTTCTGTTTATTGATGCAGCAGCATCTACTAGGCTTTCGAAGATTTAGTTCGTAACTTTCTAATTTTTGTTTCCTAGTTTGATTATGAGTCTAGTTTCCTGATTTGATTAGATATTTCAGTAATTATGCTTCCTTAGTCAATTAGGATTTGACTGTATGTTTTCCTAGTCAGTGAAAGATTATGTTTTCCTATATTTAGGTTGTAATAGACATTTTTTTGCAATATTATTTCAGATTTTAGAGTTGCTCTTGGGTCTTTTTGCCCTAGAACTCATCTATCTACGTTTCAACTTTGTTCCTATAGCTTTCTCCTCGATCTTTCCTATTGTTTACTGCTGGAATTTCATTTATACTGTCGTTTTTCCCTATTACTGCAGCAAGACAGCAGCTCTTTGCTTCTGCTTTGCTTCATTTATTCTTTCTGATAGGATAAAGTTGTCTGTTTCCACTGATTTATTCTTTTTGTATTTTTCTTATTCTTGTTGGATTAGATTTGAATGCTGTCTGTCATTGTTATTGTGATTATTATAAATCCAAGATCTACTAATTTAGTTGTGTAAATTTGAAGAATGCTTTGAAAGAACCAAAATTCATGTTGTGATTTCAAATAGAGGTGGTGTTTTGCTGTTGTTTGTTTTTTCTTGTCTATTATTTATACAGAATAAGAATTGATTGTTTTTTTTCAATGTGAATGACATAGGGGGAAGCAATGGAAGAGGGCAAGCATAAATCTAGAAAGGAGGGAGAATCCAAGAGGAGTCATCGTGATCGGGATCGCGAGAAGGAGAGGAATGGAGAGAGACACAGGGACAAAGATAGAGATAAGAGAGACCGACGTTCCAAGAGAGAAAGGAGTTCTGATTCTGAGGAGAGGTACAGTAGAGAGAAGCATCGGGACAAGGACAGTGATAGGGCGCGGAGCCAAGATGATGAAAGAGAGAGACCCAAGGACAAGAAGAGGAACAAAGATAAAGAGAAGGAGAAGGAGAAGGGCAGGGAGAAGGAGAGGGAGAAGGAGAGGGAGAGGGAGAGGGAAAAGGAGAGGGAGAAGGAGAAAGAAAGAGAGAAGAGGGAGAGGGCTAGAGAGAAGGAGAGGGAGAGGGAGAGGGAGAGGGAAAGAGAAAGAGAACGAGAAAGAGAGAGGGAGAGAAGGGAACTAGAAAGAGAAGGAGAAGATAAGGAGAGGGAGAGGAGGGAAAGGGAAAAGGACAGAGATCGAGAGAGGAGGATACGGGAGAGGGAGAGACGTAGAGATGTTGATACTGATGATACTGATGATGATGTTAAGGAGCGTGATAGGAAACGGCATAAGAAAGATGATGAGAACAAGGAGAGAGAACGGGAAAGGAGTAGCAGCAGGTCAAACAGACATAGAGATGACGGAAATGAGAGCCCAAGAAAGAAGAGTGATGAAGATGATTCAGTTAAGAAAGAGAAGAAGCCAACTCGTGAGGAAGAGTTAGAGGATGAACAGCGGAAATTGGATGAGGAAATGGAAAAGCGGAGGAGGAGAGTTCAGGAGTGGCAAGAGTTGAAGAGAAAAAAGGAAGAAGTTGAGAGAGAGAAGCGTGGGGAAGAGGATGTTGATGAACCTAAGTCTGGAAAGACTTGGACTCTTGAAGGAGAATCTGATGATGAAGAAGTACCCCCGTCAGAGAAATCGGAGATGGGTATGGATGTTGATGGAGAAGCCAATCTTACTGACAAAGAAATTGGGGAAGCCATGGTGGTAGATACTGAGGATGAAACAGCTGCACCCACTTTACAGAGTGGAGGGTTGGATGCTGCTGGGGATGACGAAATTGATCCATTAGATGCCTTTATGAATTCTATGGTATTGCCTGAAGTTGAGAAGCTGAACAGTGATGTGGAACCATCAATTGTTGATGACAAGAACAAGGATAAAAAGGATGATCGAAGTAACGGTGAACAGACAAGGAGAGGTTCAAATAAATCTATAGGCAGAATAATTCCTGGGGAGGATTCTGACTCAGATTATGGGGATCTTGAGAAGGATGACGATGCCTTAGAAGATGAAGATGATGATGAGTTCATAAAAAGGGTGAAAAAGACTAAAGCTGAGAAGCTTTCTATAGTTGACCACTCTAAGATAGATTATGACCCATTCCGTAAAAATTTTTATATTGAAGTGAAGGAGGTCTCAAGGATGTCTCCAGAGGAGGTTGGTGCATACCGGAAACAATTGGAATTGAAGATACATGGAAAGGATGTTCCAAAGCCCATTAAGACCTGGCACCAAACTGGACTTACAAATAAAATCTTGGAAATAATAAAGAAGCTTAACTATGAAAAGCCGATGCCAATTCAGGCTCAGGCACTGCCTATAATTATGAGTGGTCGAGACTGCATTGGCGTTGGAAAAACTGGCTCAGGCAAAACCCTTGCATTTGTGCTGCCAATGCTGAGGCATATCAAGGATCAGTCACCTGTGGTAGCTGGAGATGGGCCTATTGGGCTTATAATGGCACCAACAAGGGAGCTTGTTCAGCAGATTCACAGTGATATAAAAAAATTTTCCAAGGTACTGGGTCTCAGGTGTGTGCCTGTATATGGAGGTTCTGGTGTTGCCCAACAAATTAGTGAATTGAAGCGGGGTACTGAAATTGTTGTCTGCACCCCTGGTAGGATGATTGACATACTTTGCACTAGTGGGGGGAAAATAACAAATCTCCGTAGAGTAACTTATTTGGTCATGGATGAAGCTGATCGAATGTTTGACATGGGTTTTGAACCTCAAATCACTCGAATTGTTCAAAATATTCGACCAGATCGTCAAACTGTATTGTTTTCTGCCACTTTCCCTCGACAGGTTGAAGTCTTGGCACGTAAAGTCTTAAACAAACCTGTGGAAATACAGGTTGGTGGTAGGAGTGTCGTGAATAAGGATATAAAGCAATTGGTTGAAGTGAGACGGGAAAATGAAAGGTTCTTGAGATTGTTAGAGTTACTTGGGGAATGGTATGAGAAAGGAAAAATTTTGATATTTGTCCAATCACAGGATAAATGTGATGCTTTGTTTAGGGATCTTCTTAAGCATGGATATCCTTGTCTCTCACTTCATGGGGCCAAAGATCAAACAGATCGTGAGTCTACCATAAATGATTTTAAGAGCAATGTTTGTAATTTGTTGATTGCAACAAGTATTGCTGCCAGAGGGTTAGATGTCAAGGAGCTTGAACTGGTGATCAACTTTGATGCTCCAAATCACTATGAGGACTATGTTCACCGTGTTGGTCGTACAGGCCGAGCTGGCCGGAAAGGCTGTGCTATAACCTTTATTTCCGATGAAGATGAAAGATACGCTCCAGATCTTGTCAAAGCATTGGAACTCTCTGAGCAAGTGGTTCCAGATGACCTGAAATCTCTTGCTGATAATTTCATGGCAAAAGTAAATCAGGGACTTGAGCAAGCCCATGGGACTGGTTATGGGGGAAGTGGTTTTAAATTTAATGAAGAGGAAGATGAAGTGAGGAGAGCAGCAAAGAAAGCACAAGCCAAAGAATATGGTTTTGAGGATGACAAGTCAGATTCAGAAGATGAAGATGAAGGTATCCGAAAGGCAGGGGGTGATATCTCGCAGCAGACTGCCCTTGCCCAGATAGCAGCCATTGCTGCTGCCTCCAAAGCTAGTACACCTGCAATGCAGACGCCTGTCTCTGCTGCCCAACTGCTTCCCAATGGTGGACTGCCTGTTTCTCTTCCAGGTGTCCTTGGTCTAACGTTGCCAGGAACTGCAGCAGTTGCCCCTGGGGCTGGTCTGCCTCTTGTTGGAAATGATGGGGCAGCTCGAGCTGCAGCGATTGCAGCTGCCATGAACTTGCAGCATAACCTGGCAAAGATTCAAGCAGATGCAATGCCTGAACACTATGAAGCAGAATTGGAGATAAATGATTTCCCCCAGAATGCTCGATGGAAGGTTACCCACAAGGAAACTTTGGGCCCTATATCAGAGTGGACTGGAGCTGCCATTACTACCAGGGGCCAGTATTTCCCACCAGGCAAGGTTCCAGGACCAGTAGATCGCAAGCTCTACTTGTTTATTGAGGGCCCTACTGAACAGTCTGTCAAGAGAGCTAAAGCAGAATTAAAGCGTGTTTTGGAAGATATCTCAAATCAGGCACTATCACTTCCTGGTGGAGCTCAGCAAGGCAGATATCAAGTTATATAAGTGTGAGAACTTGATTCTAACTTACTATAGACATAATGTTATCTGCTTGTGCTGAACTTAATTTGATTCTCAATTCTTGGTTTATTGTCTCTCAGTCACCTAATGAGTTTCCATATTGTATGATTCTAGTTAACTGATTTCTTTGTACATGCCTTATCTTTCTTACTGGACATCAATATTCAACTTGTATGAGAAGCTATTATTTTTAATCTATAAATGAAGTCTCATTAATCTTTTCCTTAATCATGGATTTAGCTTGATTACCATTGTCTTAATCATGGATTTAGCTTGATTACCATTGTCATTAGGAAGTCATTTAATTTTGACAATGAGCAATCATATACATTTTGGCCCATCGGTGCCTGCGTATTACTTTGTGGCATCTTGGATTTAACTGTCTGTAAATTGTTATGAATTTGTCTTGCTTTGCACAATTTTCTGCCCCTTTTTGATTTTCTTTTCTTTTTCTGGTTTATCATTTCCCATGGCGCGAGGGATGTTATATGCATATGCTCGCATGTTCAATATTGTCTCTGCCCATTACCTTTGCTATCGTGGCTGTCCAAGAGATGCGACCGTGGTGCGACACTTTCTTCTCATGTTACTATTGTTCAGTTTAAACGGATGTGTATAGAATCTTCTGGTCCATGTTCTGTTTTGCTGGTGTCCAATGAGTTGAGTGATCTGTGGTTACTTTGTTCATGTATTTGAATTTTCCTTCTGTTTTTTTTATCTTTTTCCAGGTTCTGTTTGGAAATTGATGAAGCCAACAGCTGCAATATATCTGCAGATTTCTTAAGGTAGCACTGGATTACTACGCCTGAAAGGATGCTTCTAGTTAGAGGGTCATTATTTATTGTTTTGCATCCTTTCCATACTGTTGAAAGGTCACTTCTAATTCTGTTTGATCAGCTGCCCTAAAAATGGATTAGCTTTTGTGGCACTATAGTGAGGTTACTGAGCTCCTTAAAGAGATCACTAGCCCTTCACCCATGCTTTGTTGCCGTGTGCGGTCACTTCACCTCATTAGTTGAGGCTAATTTTGACTACATTCATCACTTTTCCGTTGTTCTTTTCATTTTCTTTGTTGGGAATGTTTTTATGATTTACATTGGAGGCTTTGCTTTTGCTTTCTAGTAAAGATCCTTTTTTTGGTTCCTTTTTTCTTTTCTTTTTGTAGTTTTAATTTGCTGGCTTTCTTGTGGACAGAAGATGATGTTATTCTTTTGTAGACTGTAGTTGAGCAACCGCAAAGCTTTGCTGATGTGTTGTTTATTTGTTTCAGCTTGAGCTAAGTACAGAACAAACTCTAATGGGAATCATCGTTCTCAATTCTCATCTCATTAGTAGTTGACATTGAGTCCACCACAGAGCAGATACCACATCTTGCAGAGCTTGGCTGCTGGGATGGAGGATGATGGCTCAAAAAGTCCTTTCAAAAGGCCTTGAAAAGGCGATATTGATTACAATGGTATAGTACAGCTTATTGCTTGATACAGTAACAGTAGGGTGATTTCAGGTGCTTTTTCATGTCCCTGATCGGTTGATATTTGGTAATTGTAATTACTGCATGCCAATTACCTATTTTATGGTATCTTTATGTGGTGAGAGACTACCGGAATTTTATGGTGGCCTCTTGTAAGCTGAGCTGTAACACAGAGCTGCTTGTTTATACGACAAGTATTCTCTATAAGTACTACCATCATTTAAGATATTGGTGATTTTTTTATATTTTTTTATTTGGGTCTGAGATATTGGTGATGATTATATTCAAAATCATTAGTAGCCCGATTGACGCATGCAAGTATTTGTCCTTGAAATATTAAAATTAACGAGTGCATACTTTTGAGTGTTTTGAGAAATTATCACTGTGTTGGAATAATTAAGTATAGAAATGAAGCACCACAATGAGCTTGGGAAAAGCTCTCGTGCACACCAATAGGTAGGTCCAGAGCTTCATAATAAATTGATCACGTTTTAGGAAAATATATATATATATATATATATATATATCCTTGTAGGCTTCCAAGTACGAGGAAGGTCAACACTTCAAAGAGGTATCGCCAAGGGACCTTCATTGCCAGTGAGTGAGGAGATGCTTATAAATACCACATCGCCACTTAATGGATGTATTGTCATTTTGGTAGGGGCCTTATTCAATTTTTAAACCAACTGATTATTTTCTTATGTCTACACTTATCAAATATGGGAATAGAATTATTTTATTGTTCCTACCGTTCTAAAACTTGAACCAAGCAGACCTAAGATGTATACTCTTCACCTTAAAAAATCAAGAAAGTCCAATTCTGCTACTTTATATGAGAAATAAATCCATTAACCAGGGATATTGGCTGCACTGGACCAAAGCCATATAACTCACAATTGAGAGCATGCAGGGGGCTCATCTTTCAGCAATCAAAAACATAAAAAGCTAATTACAATTACAAGAACTGGGACCTATCATCATCATCAAATTTCGTTTTTAAGATCCATCAATCATTATGGTAGGAATGTGAGCATCCGGGCCAGTCTTCCCCTTTCTCATTTACCTTGGGACAACCATGCAGAGTGGGGGTTACAAAGATTAGAAAACATTCCACTCTTGCCACTCCAACATTTCTTTGAAGCTCAAAATTTCAAGAGATCTAATTTGCTTAATTACCCAGAAAGACTTAATCATGAGTTCTTTTAGGTTCGCATGAGGTTGGAGCTTGTTGAGCACTTCTCTATCTTTTTGTGAATCCTTGGTATGACCTCCCTATGTCAAACCTACTTGACTAAGATACTTCTTGTCCTTCATATTGGCCTTCAAGCATCACCATCTTGGACAATGTTGTCAAGTCCTGAGATGCGAAGTGTTTTGCGAGACTCTAAATCTCTTTTAGTTCTACAGTGTTGCACCCAGTACCTTCGTCTAAGCCAAAGGAAGTGGGAGATCTTTCAATTTACCCACGTCTGGTGGCATCTTTTCTAACTTTGTACCTCTGATATTAAGATGGCGCAAGGTGATCAGCCTCCCAAAAACTGGTTGGTAATTGAACAAGAGCTTTACAATACACCAACGATAATGTTTGTAAATTATACAAAGTACACACTCCATCAGCAGGTACCTTTTTTATGGGAGTATGAGACAAGTCCAAGTGCCTTAGATGTTTCAAGCTGCTAACTGAACTAGGCAACTCCTTAATATCATAGTCTGATCAATTGAGCACTCTTTAAGTATTGTAGCGTTGGTACCTTGTCATGCTTTAGAAATTAAACCATCAACCAGAAGGATATAGTGGTGATGATAGGAAGGTGTGCAAATACTTAGCTTCTTATAATGCTTCAAATTTCTCAAAGCCATGACAACTTCTTTTCACATATGAGAAATGACAGACTTTGCTTACAAACAAATGCTTAAGAGGTGAAGGTAGATAATGTAGCTCAACCATAGAGCTGAAATAATGTTACTCCTCTTATTTGATAACAGGAGCTTCGTTTTGAACTTTAGACTTTGGAGTTTAAAGGATCTTAGCCACAGTCATTAAGTCCTTACCCTTCCCTTTTCCTGAAATACATCTTGGTTGATGATGCTCTGTACTGAATAAGCAAAGAGGACCTGGTGATGAAATTTTTTGGGCAGGCAAGAGGCTAAGGTAGTCATGGCCGAGGTTCCCAAATCAAAATCAATGCAACTTGCCAATTCTCATTGTTCTCCTTCTCTCCGTGGAAAAAAAAAAACACACACACACACACTGTCTGAGAAATCTTTCTCTCTTGAATTTGGGGCTTTTAGACCTCGAATTCAAACCCTCATTTCAGAAGCTCTGAGTGCCGAGAAATCCACGTGGCATCGTCTTTGTCTGACCACACTAACGGCACCAAGACTCCAAAACTCGAACCAAACAAAAATACTCTACATACGACTCTTTTCCCATTCCTCCAAAGTGATTTTGCAGCTAAAGGAAGGGCTTTACACTTTTTAACAATTTGTCTTCCGATTACTCCAAAGTTTGGATGGACACTAACACAAAGTATGTTTTGCAAATAACAACCAACAATCTTCCTCATATATATGCATTAAATGGTGAGTCATGTCGTCACAATTATTTTACTTCCTTGTGCTCTTGATTCAAAGGGAAATCATAAGACATCCTAATGAATATAGTTCTCATTCCAAATGTCATCATAAACAACAATCAGAAACTTCTTCTTTGCCGGCGCATCTATTAATTTAAGTTGAAGTAAATCTAGTTCCATAATACCACATGTTTGTGAAGTGATTGACCATAAATTGTCTGTGTTATTCTAATAACATCAAATTGTTCCAAAATACAAACCTATGCTCGTAGGTCAAAATACTCTTTACTCTGCAATCATTGTTAACAAGTTGAATAACCGTACTCTTTCCGATCCCACCCATCCCAACAATAGGAATCACGATTATTTCGTCATCAGTTTCATCATCCCATAACAATAATTTAACAATGGCCTCCTTAGAATCATCCACCAAAGTACTTTCAAGTCTTCTTACTTGTGGCCTATCTTTAACACCTCCTCGCAAACCAAGCACCTCTTTTTCATTCACAATAAGTTCTAATCTCTCAACAATCTTCATTATCTTGGGTTTCAGAGTTTTCTCAAATTCATCAAACGAAATGTTTTCGAGATTCTGTACCTGACTTGTGCTACTGCTTCCAGATTCATCATCCAACTTTCGCCGCAGAGCTTCAGGCTTGATCTCATCTAGCAGGTCCCCTGCAGCATAGAGATCGTCTTTAAGTTCTTCAAGCCACTCCTTCACTGTTGGGTCTCTGATTTGCTTCTCCTCGGCATATTTGAGAACCACGTTGATTGACAGCAACTTCAACTTCATCTTCTTGAGCAGTCCAGTGGTGGTTTTCTGTCCAGAGATGGAGTCAACGACCTGGCCAGAAGCCATTCTATCGAACAAAACGGAGAGAAAAGAAGAGACGAAAGCTCCACCCACTAATTCTAGAGCCATGGTTTAAACTTCAAACAGGAAACTGAAACAAAATTTCTAAAACTGGTGATAAGATAATATAAGATAACGACGAATGAAGAAAATGAAGAAAGCTAGTGCAGAAGAATGGAACAAAGAAACGAAAGAGCATCAGCTTCTTGCAAGTTGCTAGCTAGATCTAATCCACATCACGAGAATGGCATCAACTTTTACATTTTTCTATTTTTCTTTTTCCATACGCACATGCTCGCGTAGTCGCACGTGAAGTTTTCAAGAAAACCATATAAATTTTTGAGCAAATTATAACTTACATATCTAAAATTTGGGATGTTTTATAATTTACACCCTATCATTTTAATTTATTAATTTATTACCTAATATTTTGATTTATTTACATTTGACTTATGTTGTCTATTTAATTGTCTAATAAGATGCTAATTGATGACATGTCAATTGCGGTTTCATATTTTTGCTGATTTATAAGGCTGAACGACCTTTTAAACTGCTCTATAAGACGTTAATTGATAACGTGACAGTTGTGATCCCACATTTTTATTGACTTATAAAGCTGAACGACCTCCCAATAAGTGTTTCAGTTTGCTATCAATTTTTAGTGTTTGATCAATCTTTTAAAATCCATATCAAATTTGATGTATTGAAAACACATATGCAGATAAGTCATTTGGCTTTATAGGTTGGCAAAAACGTGGGACTCGTAACTTTCAAGTCATCAATTAATATATAATTAGACAGTTAAAAGATATGGCAATAGTGAAACACCCCAAACCTCAAGGGTGTAAATTTTAATTAGTGAAAGTTTGAATTGAATAAAAAGTGAGACTTTTTCTTTATGACATATATTTTGGACCATTTCACTAGAGAATATATAAAATTTCATTTTGTGTTATTTTAAATTATGACACATCCCTCCTGGCCCAAAAAAAAAAATTATGACACATCCCAACCCAATCCAACCCATCTAATAACAAATCAAATTGGACCGGGCTGATTTTAAATGGACCGGGCCCGTGCCGAATTCTGGCCGGCCTATCCGTTTTACACCTCTAGACGTCATCTTTGTACGGAAGCACTTCCTATTCTCCTAGATTCCTCCTATTTCCAGAAAAGATAAAAGGAACCGACTTCTTTGTCACACGTTGCCATCGTTTCTCACTCACACTATCACCGTCCCACGTCATATCTTACCGTCCTGACGTCTCTCTCTCTCTCTCTAGTCTCTTTTATTCCCCAATCTTTTCCAAAACTTTTGAGTGACGTCACTCCATATTTTCTAATTAAATTATTTATTTATTTATAACCTCTCTTCACACTCCCTTCTCTCACTCTCCACCTCTCTCTTTCAAATCTTTCTGCTCTCACTCTCTCTCTCCGTCTTGACCCGACCCTAACCTGTATAATCCCCACATGGACATACCAAACCCGACCCGGCTCCGCCCCAAGAAATCCACACCCACCGAACGCTTCCTCGGCGCTTATCCCCACGCGGCACCACCCAATAACCCTAGCTCCTCCTCCTCCACCGCCTACCTCGGCGACGAGCTCAACGAGGACGATATCTTCTGGACCAACGACTCCTCTGCTTCCTCCGAGCCGGCCCACCTCTCCACCCCTCCCTCCTCCACCTCCTCAACCCCTCGGCACACCTACCATATCCACCACCACCACCACCACAAGACCTTCGCTCATCCCGAGAGCTTCGGCATCCTCGCCGCCCTCCCGGAACGCGAAGCCTCCTCGTCCAACTCTTCTACTCCGCGAACCCATTCCCACTTCTACCACAAGGCCTCGGGCTCCTCCGCCTCCTCGTCTTCCCCCTCACAGCTGATTCCGACGATTCCGAAGCCGCCGCTGGAGCGGTCCATGAATTCCTCGGTCAAGTACCACCAGTCGGCGCCGGTCAATGTCCCGATTCTGTCCAATGCGATGACGATACACCGCGAATTTGACGCGGTGGCGGACGAGGAAGTCGAGGACGAGGAAGGCGACGGGGAGATGCTGCCGCCGCACGAGATGGTTGCGAGGAGCTCCACGCATTCGCCGATGCTCGCGTGCTCCGTTCTCGAAGGCGTGGGGCGGACGTTGAAGGGCAGAGATCTCAGGCGGGTCCGCAACGCGGTGTGGCGGCGAACAGGTTTTCTCGATTGAGAACGGACTCTCTTAACTTTTCCTCTCTTTTATTGGGAAAAGAATTTCAGAGTTTGTTTCTTTTTTGGTTTAATTTATTAAAGAAGTGCTGAATATTTAAGTCTTTGATTTAGCTATTGAGTAATTTTAGGATTTAATTTTAGTATATATATTGGAAGAAAAGGAGTGATTTTTGAGTAATTTTGGTTTCCTTGCTCCAGTTTCTGAGATAATGAAGGAAGAAACATGGTAGTATTAAGATTTTGGGTTTTCCTTGGTTTTCGTTTTTCTCCATTAGTTGGCAATTTAGATAATGAGATAAATTGCGTGATATGAGTTTTACTTATTATTTATGTTTGTTCCAGAAGCTGAGGGTTTACTTTGAATGGTTTTGGAAAACAAAATAATAATAATAATAATTGCTTTGTATAAATTAACCGTGAAAATTATAAATTGGTTCATCAGCATCAATGGGCTGCAAAAAGAAGTCTAATTGTGGTTTTCTGAGTAAATTGTTTGAACTATGCCATAAACCTGAAGAAGTTTTGAACAACTTTTAAACCGCAGCTTAGGATGATGATACTGCTTCTATTGACTGTTAAAAGGAAATTTTTTTGTCATTATGATTTAGTTCTCAATCTTCACACATCCTTTATTGTGGATAATCAAATGATATTATATTCTCTATAAGAAGTATTTGGAATGGTGTTGACGTCGGTGTTCGTGGTTTCTCAACAAAGCATCTTTTTGTTAATTTACAGAAATAAAACTTTTTGGTTGAAAATTACTTGCAAGTCTCTTTCTCTCTACTA
The DNA here is from genome assembly GCA_003254885.1 of Purshia tridentata. Taxonomy (NCBI): domain Eukaryota; kingdom Viridiplantae; phylum Streptophyta; class Magnoliopsida; order Rosales; family Rosaceae; genus Purshia; species Purshia tridentata. The sequence continues at coordinate 13,275 of QANT01004333.1, read as the reverse complement.
TCCTTTGTGTGAATTGCATTTGTGGTTATTTTCGTTGAAATAGAAAGATGAAATCAGCATAGGGTACTAGCATAAGCAAAATAGAAGTATATCTGAATGATATGCATTGCTTGGATCATCCATAAATATGGCATTTCATATCAAGAAAAAAAAAATGTCATTATTTTGGGAAGGAGTTGGGGGAAGGAATTGAACTTGAGATCTCCTCTTTAGATAAATTACCAACTGGGTTATGCCCTGGCTGCATGCCATAATTCCAATTTAGTGTAATGAATCTTTTATAATCTTTCTAAAGTAGAAGTATAAAGATTTCGAATTGACTAGGTACCATTAATTTTTTCTCTATTTCAATATGGGAGTAGGTGTTACCACTAACTGGGTTAATCCGGTCACATGTCATAATTCCAACTTGGTGTACTGAATCTTTTTTGTTCTTTTTAAAGTAGTGGTCTACAGATATAGAGTTGACTTATTACCTTTTATTTCTTTCTTTTTCTATGGGTTTGATTTTAATATTCATTTACTCTTCATATGTGATATTTCTTATACGATATATTTTTGACTGTAGCCACAGCTTTTTGCTTTATGGGATTAAGCAATTAGAAGAAATTTTGACTTTTGCCAATTGGAAATCATACTTCAACCTGAATCTTTTGAAATGAAGATTGAGTATGGGCTTGTTCCACATCTGGCTAAATTGATTTTTGCATCCGGTTAAGATGCTTGATTGTTCATTGCTTTGTTTATGATTTAGAGCTCATCTCCTGGCTCCTGATTGTTAGGAGCCAGGAGCGCTGTCGAACTCATCACAGTTTAATAGTACCCTAGCGAATCATGATCCAGGGGCACTTTATTTGAAATTGTACTGTTCTTCCAATTTTGTAGTCTTGGCAATCCGGAATTCTACTTTTTTTTGTGTGTTCTGTTTTGATTGAAAATATAATAGTTTATGTCAAAGACTATAAATCATCATTTTTGGACAATGGGCGAACACCATCAAAATTTATATGAGACTGTCTTCTCACATTCTACTGTTTTATTGAAGCAGTATAAAAGATCTTATCTTTCAATTCTTTTTTGGTGTACCATAGACATTCATGTTTGAGGTTATCGTCTTAGAATTTTAGGGTTCAGTCATTTGCATTATATTAATGAAAATAATGCCTGGTACGTCAGTTGGACCACTGATAGCTGGATCCAGTAATAAAAGAAAAGTGGGAAAGGAAAGAAAAACCAAAATCTGATTCTGTGTATGTTAATCGTAATTGATATTGATATCAAGATTTAGAGTAAATTATTGAGAAAATTAATGGTTTGTGAACAATTTAGCATTGAAGTCCATAACTGAATTTTTATTCCATTGTGTTTACCCCCCCCCCCCCCCTCTTAAAGATTCTTGATGGATGACCTATCCAAAAAGATAAAAATGAAAAAAGTTCTTGATGAGTTATGCTTTTTTTGGGTCTTGTTGAAAAAAGCGTAACAATTTGGGAAAAAGGTTTAACTTCACATGTTGTATGTGTTCTTGATGCGTTGTGGTAGGTTTTAAGCACATCACCTTTCATATGCCTTGCATGCTATGCATGTAGCACATTGTTCGAAACACAGCCTAGCATAATGAATTGACAACTTTTTATGCATATCAAACCCCTATTGGAGAAATTTTAAATAGGGGTATACAAGGTATAGTAGTTTTGCAATATGACTGATATCAATGATTTCTACATAGTTAAAACTTATATTTATGTTTTATTGAAATGCCTCTTCTTCATAACATCACCACCAGCCTCAAACCCAAGACCTTGAGGTTTCGCACAAGCACTTAACCACAAGGCATTGAAATGCTTCTTCTAGAATATATAACATCTTTAAGACGAATACCCTGAAACAAGTGCCTGAGTAAATAACACGATTTTTCTTATATTTTGATCATATAATGTTCACTATCTCTGTTGCCTTGAAAGTGAGTGATGGGTTTTCCACTTGTGATGCTTTGCATATAAAGTAAGATTCTATGTTTTCAGTCTTTTCCTTCCTGTTCTATTTTTCATTGAAAGGTTCCCATGGCGTTTGAGATCTTGGATTATCTAGTCATCAGCTTGGACAGCTGTAAACCATGTAATATGTGGTACTGTGGTGGACTGGTGGATGTGAGGAACTATTTGGCTTTCTTTTCGAACTATTTGGTTTGTTGAATTTGTTCTCTTGGATGCCACTGGTTATATGATATTCTGCAAACAAAATTCTGAAAATGAGATTATGGTCCAGAGGCCTGCCACTGTTTTGAACCTGTAAGTAACTAAGTATTATTGTTAAATTTAAGGTCAAGCCTGCAAGGCAAAGTTACTGGACCCTTTTGCAGTTCAATTTCTGAGCTCGGACCTTCATCTTTGAATATCAAGGTGCTTGTTACATTCCAAAGAGTTACTGCTGGTCTAATTGAAGAGTTTGAACTTGCTTGGTTGGAGATAGTTGTTTTGTTCCTTATACATTGTTTGGAAGCCTTCATTCCTAATTGGAAGAGGCAGTTAGGATCATTTCAAACTGAGTCTCCAAAATTTGACATGGATTGCATTGGGCTGTTTCATTTCCATAAGAAAATAATTGATAAAAGGAATATAATGTATGTTTTTACAATTGCTCCATTTTGTCTTTTAGTCTCCGGGCATAGTGGGCCCTCAAAATTTAAACATATATCAGAAAAAGATTCCTGAAAAAAGTTTGGTGCAATAAGGACAATGCTGGGCCTAAATGCTGCATTTATTTAATTTATGATTTGTCCTGTTAGGCATGCTTAGTACAGACATAAACTGACACTGGCTGATGATTCATTCCAGCTCAGTTACCAATTTCTCATGTTACATGCTGAAATTTAGTGTAGGAGAAGTGTGGTGGGATCTTTGTTTATCTTTTCTGATGAATAATCTTTATGTGTCTATTTCTTCTGCATTTTATCTCACTGTGTGCTTGAGAAAGGTGTGGATGTACATTATCATGTGGAACTTTCATGTTTTGTTATTATTATCTTTTGATGTGAATGGGATTGTGATTCTGGTTGAGTCATATTGAAGTTATGATGTGGTGTTGGAATTAGCTAGTGTAATCTATTTTGGTTGTTGTGTTTCATGAGTCAGTGTAAATGGGATTGTGATTCTGTTTTTTTTTTTTTTAAGCTGTATGAGTCTATTAGGTGAACTTATTATAAATTGTTGCACAGGTTGGAAGTGTGTAGATCTATCTGGGACTGATGAGTTTGGAAGTTTTTCCTTTTGGCTCAGTCACATGAAGTCTGAAGGTAAAATAGTTCAATCAAAAGCTTTGTAGTATGCATGAATAGTTGTACCTGCATCCAGTGTGTGAATGGTTTACAGTATATCTCTAGATAATCTCTCTTGCATTTGTTCTCTTGCTTCCTCACATGTCTTGTAAGTGGTGTTCGCTTTGGGCTGCTGCATTGGTTTTCGGCTTTTGTGGGTTTGTTGTATGGCCTTCTGGCCTGTTTGTTTGGCCTTGTTAGGCTGTTTGGTCCTCTTTGTAACTTTCAAATGAGGTTTATGAACCGACAAGGGAAAAGCAGAAGACTCGCACTTCAGGTTGATAACCATGACAACCCATGGAAACAAAAATTGTGTATCTCATTCATTAGAATTATATATATTTAATTATTTAATTTGTAAAATTCTAAATATTTAAATTCATATTATAACAAGTGATTAGTAACATCATGTTACGCTTGTGTTTGAGTAGTTTAGTCTTCAATAGTAAAGATATATAAATTTTTTTGTCAGACCCCAATTGTAAAGAGACTAGGACCCCAATATAACAAAACCAAAGGGCCCAAGAGGTCGAAAGGCCTTAAACCTAACATTTACCTAATATGTACTAAGAGGCTTTGACCTCATAAAGATGTCCATGCCCAGTCTCATAATCTCATTCGAAAAACTCTAATGATAAAAAAGCCACTAAAGTCTTTGGGAAACTTTATAAAATGATTTATTTTATTGAGGCGTTTATAATGTTGATCATTGTTTTAAAGGATACCAGACAATTTTGGCTCTTTAAGCCTTTTTGGATGAATTTATGCTTCAAAATATCAAGTTTAATCTAAATTGTGCATTAAAAAAAAAAAAAAAAGCTCGATATGCACACAATAGGGAACACAACTAGGGTAGGAGGTACATGAGGCCAAGAGGTGCTTTTGGAAAATTTAGTTGGAAGTAATGAATTTTAGGATTTAATTTTACAAAAGTACCCAAAAAATCCATATTTTCTAGCTGTCTTCTTTAAAATCTCAGTTGCCCATGTTTTTTTCATTGAAATTAATTCTAGCTCATGAGTATATGTATTATTGTTGCTCAAGTGTGGTGAGCTCCTGAAAGATCTTGATACACATTAAGCATGGGCAAAACAACCCTTAATTGTACTTAACAATTAAAATGCATGCATGCTGCAACCAAACCTTAATTATTCTTATTTTTCGGGGTGGCAACTTCAGGACCTAATTCTATTTTTGGTGGTGGCAGATAGATAAAGCTTATGCCGCCGCCAATTGGCAATTGGCATGATGAATGGGTGCAGAAAGTAATATTAGGTAGGTGTAGATACAAATGCATGGAACTGTCACTGTCATTAGATCGAGGTGTTTTAAGTGCAAACAATTACACTTTTTCATAGCAAATGTGTAGTACGTAATGTCGTATACTGTAAAAGCCTCTTTTACTAATTAATCTATGCATCACTTTAACATAAAGATTTTCTCTCTCCAAAATTTATCAGTTATCACTTCAAAAGATGGGACAAATGTTTAGACTTTAGAGTGATTGTCATTTTATTATTTGTTTTTACCTTTTGTTACTCTTAATCAAAGGAATTAAATTTCAAATTTCGACAAAGGTTCAAAAATATAGAAATTTTGAAATAATTTCGATTTCGGTGAAAATATAGACTAAAATAATTGAAATTTTTAATAAAATTTCGATAAATTCGATTTGATAATATTTCGAAACATCAAAAAAATTTCAAGGAAATTTTTGAATTTAATTCCTTGCTCTTAATATTATTATATTTATTTATAAAGTAAGACTCATATTTTAAATGGTTGCAGACAGTAGGCTGCCAATTTTACCTATTCAATTAAAATTTTACTTATTTACCCATTATATTAATTACGTGCAAGTTTATCTTTATATTATAAGAGTAAATAAGTAATATATACATATTTACTTTTACAATAAATTATCACATAATTAATTAAAGTATAAAGACATATTATCAGAATTTGAGCGCATATAACCGTTACATCTCCAGCCTCCACCCACTAAAACGGTTCATGTCAATTCAGGAAAAATGTGGCATATATTTTATGAGCTACATTATTACAAAAACTAAGAGGCAAATTAAAAAAAATGATTATATATATCAAATATATAATGCTATACAAGCATGGATAATGCATGGGTGACATCAATATCATAAAACACGAACTCCAACATATAACATGTAGTCGTGTAGAGAAGGATCGAGCTTCAACCTCACCATTAAATAATTTGTCTGGCCACAGCAAGAAAATATAGCTATAGCATGCTTTCATCTCCAAATTAGGTACTCATTTAATAATGTTTATTGCCATGCATAACGAAAGTCAAATTAAGCTCACACCCCGTTTCATAATTGAAAGGAAAGTCAAAACTTGGTGTTGGATTTTATTTTAATTTTAGTACGTAATTTCATTTTATATATATTCATAGGTACACTATATATTAAAAGTTCGTGAGATGTAATAATTAAAGATTAAATTCACCTAGAATCGAAACCCTACACCCTTTATGATAATCAACTAAGACTTTGAAAAACAGTTTGTATATATGATGTTATATTTTTTTTATTTTGTGGTGAAGGATTGAAGCCTTAATAATGGAGCTCATTACATGATTTATTTTTTATTTTTTTTTATACCATGCATGTGCAAACCGGCATGTACATGTTATCTGCCCCATATAAATATATCAATGACGAAGCTCAACAAACCCTAGCCTCCATGAAAGAGGATGATGAGAAATACGTACATATGGCTTATAAGCATTTGATCATCTGCATGCCAACCAACAAAGGAATCAGATTCTGCAAAAGTTGCCAGCCTTTAATATATATAGTTTGGCAAATGGTTAAATTTTATATTCCAAATCCCCTCGCTTGCTTCAACACACAATCAATGAATATTCTGATAGATATGGGAAAAAATATAAATAATTGCATGTACATGTATTATAATATATGAATTAAAACATACTCAATTTTTTATTTATTGAAACACGACCACTTGATCAACACCAAAAACAACACACAGAGAAATTAAATGAGTAGGAATTTATTTGATAGCTACTTATATCTCCCTTAACGGCGTTTGAAATTAAGAAGCTTCTCCTTCCAATAACCTATATTTTCCAGAGCTAGCCGTCCATAAATGTTCTGATAGCTCTACTTTCTTCCCAACCTGCAACATGGAGCAGAGGCCCAACTACATCTCATGGCAACATGACAATTGGGACCAAGAGACAAGGTAGATTTTTATGGCCCTAAAGGGTGTGTTTCTATAGAGAATAATTTAACTTAATTGAATTTGGTATTTAGACAAAATTCGAGATTCAAGGAATTAATGATACAAAAATCCCATGTGTAGTACGTCTTATTTAATTGGAATAATTAGAAATAGGTCCAATTTTGAAAGGTAATTCGGACTAAAATCTTATAGAAATTTAAATTAAGACTTAAATCCAATTTTTTAGATTGAAGTCCAAATAATAGACTTTTTTAATTTTTGACTCATATTATCTCTTAAAATTAAGATAATTAATATGAATTAATTTTAAAAATTATGAAAGATAATATCTGTTCAAATATTTTTAATTAAAATATTCAAGATTATCTAATTTCCTATTTTTTAATTTGAAATAATAAATGATAATATCTGTTTATATTATATAATAAAAAAATATATTAACTCATAAAAAATAATCAAACAAGTAAGAGAAAAAAAAATTATATATATATAAGTATATTTTAATTGTACCAATATTTGGATTGGTATATATATATAAATATATATATATATTTATTCGAGCTGCTTCATTTCTTGAGTTTTGAGAGTAAATCTCATCTTTTAACCTCATCCCCTCCTAAGGTATAAAATGATTTCGATAGAGGCATTATGTTAGGGTTTAGCTCTGGGATTTTAGGCGGAGCTCAAAATCCTGGAGCTAAATCATGACATAAAAGCCGACAAACCAGAGCTGATCGATTGATTGGTACAATTAAAATATTTACAAACCAGAGTCAATCATTCGTTTGGTACAGTTAAATCTCATAATTAATTATAGGATAATATGATAATATTAATTAGGATATATAATATAATATTATAATATTAAAGTAATATACAATTAGAATAATATTATGATAATACTAGGATAATATTAAGATTACATATCATTAGTTTAGGATAATATTACACATTTTTTAAATATATTAAAAACATCTAGATAATATTTTTAGACCTTAGTCAAAAATAAAAAAAGTATTAAGGTATTAGTCTAAAAGAAGAGAAAAAATTGGACCGTCCTATAAATCACTCTAAAATAAATAAGCCCACTTCAAGTTGAAATGATTTCTTAACGTCGATTGTGCCGGTAATACCAGCCAACCGACTTTACATGATATTACAAACCATCAACCAACCCACACTTGGTTGGGTTGGATAAAATTATTGGCTCGACTTGGTTAGGTCGATTGTCCGTTGTCGGTTGTATATCGGCCAGTAAAGCCATGTTGGTAATGGGTCAGTTATTAGTAAAAACCGACACATTCCCACTCCTAGTTGATAGTGTAAAGTTTGGAGGACAAAGTGTGAGGATTTAACTTTCAGTGGATAAAGTGAAAAAAAAAAAAAAGTATGTATTAGGAGGTAAGGGTGTGAATGAATGCAATCAAAACTGAGGTGTCATGTCACTACCAATAAGAACAATATCATTCACATATAAGAGAAGGACCATGTAGGAAGACCTATGAGCATAGACAAAAAAAGAGGGATCAGCTTGACAGTGGTGAACCAAATAGCACTCAACAGAGCAATGAGGGAGGGAGCTAGTGACGAAATGTGCTTTTAATTTTGGAATGATGCTTTTGTTTTTTAAATTTTAATTTTATTAAGTTGGTGCTTTTGTAAATAAAAAAACTCAAATGTGCTGCTTTGAAACTTCAAAAGCTTTTTTTCTAATAAATAATATACATGAATAAATAAATATTTTTTAAGCATTTAAATTAATAAAATTTATTTTGATAATTAATATATTTTATTTATTTACAAATTAAAATAATTATAACTTAGTCCGACCAAGTACCAAACACATAATAGTGTTATTTAGCTCGACACAGGACTAAATATAAGATAACACTTAATCCAGCTTATTCTAGTCCAACACTATTCAGCATAATCCATAAAAATAGTTCAATCCAACACAGTCCATCGTATTCTCCAACATTAGTCAGTCTTCAATGGTGCTCCACATGTGACCTATTTTTTGCACCTAGCTATTTTCCTATATGTCCTTATAATAATTAGTCAATTAAATTTTGTTGCTTCGAAAATCAAAACATAATCATGATTCTCTCAACCGAAAAAAGAAAAAGAAACAAGACAAATATTATGTAAAACAAAAATTAATTAACCAAAGAGTCTAACAGTTGAATTTATTTGTAAACAAATTAATTGATCAAGCAAACAATGACGCGTATTAGAACCAAATCGAATATTAAAACCCAAAAACTTTAGTTCTATTACATACATGTCCATGCACGTACTTTGTTCATGCATGTATTCCGTTCATGCACATACTCCGTTTATGCACGTACTCCATCCATGCACGTACTCTGTCTATACACTTTTAGTTTCTTAATTTTCATTAACATTTGTTCCAGTTTTCAACATTAATTTATTTCAACTTCTAGCTTTAGTTATTTTATTTTCAAATTTGATATATGAAGATGAAATTGCATACTTACGTTCTAGATTATTAGTTATTGTGGATAGAGAGTATTCAACATTTCAACATACTATTCAAAATATAGATATTCTTCTTTTAGATTATTACCTTTTTTTGTCTACAATCAAATTTTTATACATGGAAGCCATAAATTTCATTGAGAAATTTAAATTCTATAACATTTTACAAGTTTTAGAAACAAAAAATATTGTGATACTTCCATAAGTGCCTGGCATCCCTTAATGGAGATATTGTGAAGATAAATGTGGATGGAGCTTGGAAACAAGTGTCAAAAGAGGCTGGGATAAGTGTAGTGATTAGAGACTCTACTGGAGCATATTACTTGGTGGTGACACTTTTATGTTGTACTGATGATTCAGCCTTATTATTAGAAGCTAAAGCAATTCAAGTGGGGTTGGTATGTGCTCGAAGAAAAGTTCAATAGGATCATTCTGGAATCTGATTCTCATGAAGTCATTTCAGCACTCAATCACTCTTCTCAACCTACTCACTGGCAGATTTTCCCTCTTCTTAGAGAGATTTGGCATGTTGCTTCTTCTTTTTTGTATATCAGATTGTGTTAGGTAAATAGAAAATTAAACTAATAGGGTCACTGATGCGATTGCTAAGCTAGCTAGAAGGAGGATGTGCATTTCTGATCGGGAAATCTGTCCCCCAGCATCCATTCAAAGGGTGCTACTCTCTGATGTGCATTTCTCTGCTATACCTAGTTTTTTAGCTTGGCTGCTCCCAGCATCCATTCAAAGGGTGCTACTCTCTGATGGCTTGCCAGATGCGATTGCTAAGCAGACAGTGCTTTCTCTGCTATACCTAGTTTTTTAGCTTGGCTGCTTTGCTTTTAGTTTGAACTTTTGTTGTGTTCCTTTTTTGTTATTGATTTGGTTCATAGTATTGCTTTGTATTTGATTGTTCCTTGGTGTTTTAATAAATTTCATATTCTTTGGCCAAAAACAAATAGAAACAAAAAATATTAAAGTACTCAGCAACAAAGAAAACAAAAAACAAAGAATAATTTGGACACTGATAAACGTGCATTTGCAAAACGGCCGTTTACAGGAGGAGGATTGAGGAAGATGTGGACAAATATGTGAAACCAGAAAGCTAACCCTCTAAAGCCCATTGTTTTCCAAACTGTGGAAGCCCATGGTTTGGAGTCATATCCTCTCTATAAATTGACAAAGCCTGAGGTGGTTTTGTGCACAAACAATCGACCTCAATCACTTACAGTATGTTTGGGGATTAAAGGAGATGAAGCAGACTGGGTTGTGTAAAGTGGAAGATAAAGATGAAGACGATGCTGATGGAGAATCTGAATCTGAAGGTTCTTCATCATCAACATCGAATCAATGATTTACCAGAGGTATGTATATGGATATCCCTAATCAAACAGCCCTTTCTTCAATCTGTGGTGTTAGGGTTTGATTTATTATCAATTTTATTGTTTGGGAATTGGGGTTGCTGGATCTGCTAGCTTGTGTCTTCGTTTGTCGATTTTAATTAACATTGATGAAACAGAATTTCAGACATGGAAGAAGAAGAGATCTGATGAGCTCTTCCCTTCCTTCTGGGAGGCTGCAGCAGTGGGAACGGGGCAAGGTGAAGCAGTCAATTGTCAATCTCAAATGCAGGTAACTGGATGTATTAAAAGACTATGGTATGCGGGTTATATATTTGAAAGCCATGTGGTGCTTCCGATTTGTTTGATTTATACTTGTTTCATACTCCTTATGGCCTTAGGTTGGAGGAAATTGACAACTTCATCAAGTTCCAAGAAAAAGAGATGGAAGATTTTGTGGCAGAGATGACCAGCTCTCCTTCTTCTTCTGGGAACCCTAAGATGACCTAGATACAACTGGTCATGATGATCAGGTATATATGGTACCAGAGACTTGCAAAATAATCAAAGTTCATTTCCCATTTTTAATTTTTAATTTTGGGTAATTAATTATATATTCGATGAATGATGGTCATATGTAGCTAGCTAGGTGTATAATGTTTTTGTTTAGCAATGAAATTCACTCATACCCCCACTAGTTTTTATCTCTGTGTCAAAAAAGTTTGAAAGTTTAGTCAGCCTCTAAGTGACTATGCAATTAACAAACAAATCTGCAACATCAACATTGCCTGCAATGAATTTAATATACTAAAGTTTTTGGGGGTAGCTGGGCAGATAGTCAAGATGAAAAGGGTTTTGATTAATCACCACTTTTATTGTTTCTTGACATTAATTCTTCTGTCAATTCCAATGCTTACTGATCTGCTGTACGTTTGTGTATGCTGTAGAATTGTCAGACTAGCAGATATTGTGGAGAAGAAGGGTTGAGACATGGAATGAACCAGGATGATAGTCTTCATCTCTGCCCAATTACCAACCCATCATGTAAACACCTCCTCCTCCATTCTCCATTTCTGGTGTCCTTAGCAAAATAGGCAAGGGGCCATTAGCAGGAGGCAGCCTAGCAATCAGCGATGGAAGGCATTTCCTCCCAAGCGTTTGCAGCCAAACAATGGCCTCTCATGGGCCACACCTACCCTAGTCATAGTAGTCCTACCCTACTATTCTGAAAGTAAAAAATGCAGGAATCTTGGTGAGCTTCATTGTTTGTTGTTCCCTCTCCTTGAATCTGTGAGGTTGTCATGTGCTACTGCATCAAACCTTTGTTTATTAGATCGGCTATTATTACTAGGCTTCCGGTCTCATTTGGCTTGTTACGAACAAGGTTCTACATATGAAAGAATTCAACTACTTGGCAAAAAGGGACAAGGATAGTACTTAAGCAAATCAGTTGAATGATTTAGAGTATGTTTTGATGACAGTTACATCAATTAAATAAAATTACCACTTTGTAATTTGAGAGATCGAAATAGAACAAAAAGAAAATTACAGTTTGTAAATTGTTTGCAGGCCAAGTGTCCTGACCGTAAGGTTCTGGAGTTGTCTAGACATGTATAAATCAAGCATTTCAATAACTTATTGGCAAGTACAAGCATTTAGAGTTGTTTTCAGTGTATTGCACATTTGCCAAATCTTTTTAAGAATCCACCCCAAATATCTCAACTCAAATATGTCTCTCTCTTTGATGCTTTTTCATGCATCAATGTGATATTATTCTTTCTAGAGCAATTATGGTTTTGTAATGCCTATATATTTGTTTTTCCATGCTCTACAGTGCAGATGATCCGCACTCTTTTTTTTATTTCCAGTTGTGTATATATAGGATGACGTACAATAATCACTGTATAGGATAGGATTATGTCATTTCTATATACGCATATGGAAAATAAAAATAAAAATTCAGTGTGGACATTCTCTTTTTTTTTTTTTTGGGTAAAAAAAGAGGGCTACAATTCAAAAAAACACAAAGACTAACCACAAACAAATTTAGGCTTAGTTAAGTCATTATAGTCGGCCTCAAATAAGTTAATAACAGAAGAGGGAGGAGACAAGAATAACTCAATGAAGTCTAAATTTCTAGAATAACCAACCCTACAAGACCATCTGCCAAAGCATTTTGCATATATATATATATATATATATAATTATATATTTCTAGTAGAAAATTCCCTAGATTCTTAAACTCATTGTGTGAAAATTAATGATGAAAAATCGTAAATCAAAAAGATTATGGTTTTAAATTGTAGGCGTAATAAGAAATTTATCCCAAAAACATGGATCAGGTTGTTCAAAAATTAGACCCATGTAGTAAAAAAGAAGGTGAAAGCACTACTTTTATTTTTTTAGAAATTTAGGATTAAATACCTAGTTTCAATAATTTTTTAGAAAATCAGTTTTGCTCATAATTTTTAGATTTGACTACTAACTAATGAACTTGATTTTTAGAATATGTCACAAATTTACAGCTCATTTGTTTTGAGCTTTATTTGTTTGACAAATTTGCCCTTCTACTGTTTTTTGGCCTACATATAATGAGTCTTAGATAAAATTTATAAAGTTTTGACAAAATTGTCCTTGATACTTTTATATTTTCTTGGAAATTAGTTAATATAGTCTCAACTTCAGTTTTAGTTGTGACTTTACGACACTTAACTTCAAATTTAGTTGTGACTGAATGGCAGTCACAGCTAAATTGTGATACAGTCACAGTTAGGTTGTAACTGAATTGAAATTTTTTTTAAAAGAAATTGTATTATAATATAGTATAAATAGAGGTCAAAACTATTTTTTACTCAAAATAATACTTAGTATAGTGGTGGG
>QANT01004330.1:0-22023 GCA_003254885.1 Purshia tridentata | reverse complement strand
ATTTAAATGGTGGGAAATTAACTAAAGAAAGCTTATTTGATAATTTTCATGGCGGTGCTTCCCCCTCACCTTTATAAGGGGATTTAGTGACCACCCATGAGTATTAAACTAAAATGAAAGGGAGAAGAAGAAATAAATGACATTTAAACTAGAAAACAGTAAATAAATAAATAAAAGAAGGAGAAGAAGAAGAGAGACATAAAAATTAAACTTTCATTGCAATAATTTAAATGTACACAAACAAAATATTAAAAGCCTTCCTATTCGGATCCCTTGGAGAGATCTGAAAATTCCTTTAAATAGGCAAACTCTAGGGCTAAAAAATATCTAAACTAGGAACATGTGGCATGTGTGCATTGACTGGGAAACGGGGCAAGGATCGGCACAAAAAGAAGAGAGGTGCTGGAAAAAAGGCTAGCAGCAGCTGGTTGGCCATGTGACAGCCTTTAAGTGGTTGCAAGGTTGATTAATCAACCAAAAGGGGAGCAGCTCGCGTGAAAGGATAAGGTTGCGCCGCTTGCGGCTTGGCTTGAAGGAGGTGGTTGGCTACTATGTGGCTTGGCTTGGAAGAGAGAAAGCATGTGCGGAAGAAGAAAAGGAAGGCAGCTGCTCATTGTCCATTTTTTGCCACGTGGCAGCCACCAATTGGCTGAAAGGAAGATTAATGAAGGAAGGTGGCAGCATGGTGAGATGCGGTTGGCTTCTCTTCTTCTTCTTTTTTTTCTTCCTTTGAGCTTTTGTTTGCTTTTGGGCTTTTTCTTACCCACCAAATAAAATAGACAAAATTAAAACTAAGTAAAATAAATCTAAAAACTCTCTACAATTTAAGGATTAAAATAAAAACTAATAAAATCCAAAAGTTAACTAAAAAAATGAAAATAATAATGTAACGACCCGTACCTTTTAAGTACATTATAATAGGGCCCAACATTGACTTTTGGTTCTAGCAAGATTTTAGCTTTGACCTTGGGTCCGTTAGGAAGGTCTTGAGCTCATGAGTTCATTGACATGCGGCATGGGTTATTTAGAGCCCCGGTTAGAAAGTTAGGAACGTGAGAAGAGACCCAGAGTTGACTTTTTGAATTACCCAAATTTCAGAGTTGACTTTGACATGGTTGCGTAGAGCTCGACTTCGCGAGTTCGTAGACACGTAGCATGCGTCGTTTAGAGCTACGGTGTGTGAAATACGGAGGTTCAAAGTGAGGGGCAAACTTGTAATTACTTTGAAATTGGTTTAAATTTCCAGAAATTTCTGGAAACTTTCCCCCCTTTTATTTCTCTCTCTCTTCTCCCCTCTCCACGCGCAGAAGCCACAGCGAACCCCCAGCCCGTTCTTCTCTTCTCCTCTCCCCTGCGCCACCTCTTGCGCGCGACAACCGGCCACCCAGACCCACCGACGACGCCCCCCAGTCGCCGGCCAGCAAGCTCACACCACCCTAGCCCCTTTCTCCTCTCTCCCGATCTCTCTTTCTCACCTGCGCGCGACTGGAGCTTCCAGCTCCAATCATTTTCGGCGACACCAGACGACGAGACGGCCGAGGACCACTCCCCCAGCCGCCGGCCAGCCACCCCGAGCTCCCCCACGACAGCCAGCCTTCCTCCAACGCGAAACGACGCGGGAAAAACACCCAGCCCGCTGCCACTTGTTCGTTGATTCCAGTCGCTTCCGGCCTTTGTTTGCCATGATTTTAGGCGACGTTCCCGAGCCCAGAGACGATCCAGCCGGAGACCAAAGCTAGGCTACCTCTGTGAGTGGACTTCATTTCCTAAACTTTGTTACGAATTGTTTATGGATTTTTGATTTAATTCATATTTTTAGTTGAGTTTACTTGAGCTCTGATTTATTTAAATTAGAAGTATTATTGGGTTTGCTAGTTTACAGATTTCTTATAGAAGTTTGACTTAGACGTTGGGTTGAAATTTGTTATACTGGATTTCATGCTTTGGCGAGACAAAAAGGAGTTCAAAATGTTTTCATGTTTGAGTTTGAGAAAATACTGGATTTCAATGGGTTTTGTGCCAAGGATTTACTAGCCGTGGTTTTTAAGAAACGTTAAGTATTTTATATCTTGGGAAAGGAGTTTCGGAAGTTTATGATTTCAAACCACCCCATTCAGTACCCTTCAGATTATCAGTTTATATAGGTCTTTGGGACCCATCACGGCCCACACATAGGCTTTGGGCCGTGTGTTGGGATGCTTTGCCTTTTAGGGGTGGCCCTGCGTGCACGTATGGCAGGTATATTGGCTCTGCATGTGTATGACAGACTCTGGCTCTGCACATGTACGGCAGGATTATTAGCCCTACATGAGTATGGCAGGTTGTGAGCCCTGCGCATGTACGGCAGGCTATTGGCCCTGCATGCGTACGGCAGGTCGTGGGCCCTGCGCATGTACGGCATGTTAGGCGGGTAATTGTTTGGGTGAACGTTTTATTATTATATCAGTTTTATAAGAATGTTTCAAAGGATATAAACTTCAGTTTTAGTTTGATGCTTGTCAGCTTAATTTGTTTTATTTATTTTCCCAGAAAATGTCAAAGTGGATTTTAAGTATTGGTTTACTTATCCCGTAAATTTTACGAAATGTTTTAAAATTGGGGGATTTCAAAGAGGATTTGTGAGGTCTTAAGGAAACTTGAAGTAAAGGATTTTTAATGCTTGTTTTGATTTATGTCCACTCACTGAGTCATCTCATTAGCTTTATCCTTTGTTGTTGTTTTAAATTTTCCCCCCAGGTTGTAGCGGTCGAGCGGTCGAGCCAAGGACGTCGAGGCAATCTAGTTAGCTAGTGTAGTTTATAGGTGATTAGTTATCCTTGTAAACCTTATTTATTCTTAGTGAAATTTTGTAGCTAGCCTTGATAACCCTTGAATACTTAATTAATTGGTTTTGAAATTTGGGTCGGAGACCCTTTGGTTGTGGTAGAGGAGCTGTGATGCTTAGAAGTGTTTTTACAGGTCTTCGTGAAGAAAGGGTTAGTCCAATTTCAGGAGAGGTTCTGCCAAAATTTCGGTAGGATTTTCCTTGATATTGGATGCTTGCAGAATCATTCCGAGTTTCAGGGTGGAATTCAGGGAGGGTCCTGTCAAATAATTAAAATTATAGAAGTGATAGAGGAAAGGCCTAACATGTATGAGTTAGAGATAATTTAAATGTAGTAAAATGAGCTCAACAAATATCCCCAAACCTATATAATGCTAGTCCTCGAGCAAAACTAATAAAAAGAAATTGAATACTCAGTGAGTGTAATTTCGATAATTTCGGCGAAATTTCACCGAAATTATCGTTTTTTAAGAGTTTCGAAAAAAAATCACCATTCCATACCTTTTTCGTTAAAATTTCAGAAATTTTGGAATAATCCGAAATTTTGGTGAAATATCATCGAAATTTGGCAGACAAATAAAAAAATGGAGAGAGGCAGCCTCGAGAGAGGGGGATTTGGGGAAGAAAGGAAGAAAAAGAAAAAAAAAGGAGAGAAGTAGAGGGGATCTGGGGAAGAAAGGAAGAAGAAGAAAAAAAATGGAGAGAAGCAAAGGGGGGATCTGGGGAAGAAAGGAAGAAAAAGAAAAAAAATGGAGAGAGGCAGCCTCTGCCTGCGTGGGGGAAGCCTGGAGCACTACGAAGAGAAAGGAAGGGAAAGGAAAGAGGGAAGAAAGAAGGAAAGGGAAAAAGGGGAAAAAGAAAGAAAAAAAAAAAAGTGAAGCAGCAGGTGGAGTGGAGCCAATGTGCCGAATAGGAAGGAAGAAAAGAGAAAAAAAAAAGAAAAAGAAGACAAAGGCACTTGATGAAGGAAAGAGAAAAAAGAAAAGAAAAAGGTTTAGAGTTAATTGGGTTTGGGCTTTGGATAATTGGAAAAAAAAAAGA
Source organism: Purshia tridentata (assembly GCA_003254885.1). NCBI lineage: Eukaryota > Viridiplantae > Streptophyta > Magnoliopsida > Rosales > Rosaceae > Purshia > Purshia tridentata. The sequence goes on along the minus strand of QANT01004330.1, from coordinate 18,158 downwards.
TTTGGGGTTTTGTTAATCTTTTGGCTTGGCTTTTTGGTTTTAGAATTTCATTTAGTTATTTTTAAACTTTAAATTATAATACATTTTCATATAAAAAATAATCAAAAATACTTTAAAAGGCCTAAATCCTAATATTCTATATTATTATATCCTAATAATATAGATTATAGATTATAAAATATATAGGGTTTAGTGTATAGGTTATAAAGTATAAAGATCATACTAATTTTCATTGATTTATTTTACTAATTTTATTTAACAGTAGTATTTGCATTCAGTGCACATTATATTCACTTTATATCACATGAAACCTATAATAGTTTGGTTCCTTCAATTTTTTTTTATAAATATAGTAAATAATATGTTAAATAAGCATATGGTAAAGTTTTATTCAAAATTTCCGTCATTTAATAGTAATTTCCGTTGTTTTTGTCTAAACCCTAGCAAAATCGAAATTCGGTTGAAATTTCCATCGAAATCGATATTACATTCCTTGTGAATACTTCAATTTTTTTTAGAGAAATTCTTTTATTCAAATGTAACAACCTTGAAAGTACATGTCATCTATTCAAACACTCAAGTATGCCTTTAGAAATAAGAACAAGAGATCAAATATTATTTAAGTGATAAAATCATTCAAAAGATTCTAAACTCAAAGTGTTTGTATACAAAGCCAGTCATAAATACAAATTTTCATTTTCAAGTAAAATAGGAATTAAGCCACCATTGAAATTTTCGCTTTGACTTCAAATCTCACAAGATAAACTACTCACAATTAAAGCATACAGAGATAGGTTGACTATTTTCTCTGAAGCTATATGTGAGTATGAGTAAGTGCAAACAAATAACTCACATACATATCATAAAGAACAGATATTATAGAGAAAAGCAAGATTTCATGAAAGGAAATCAATTACACGAAAATGTTTGAATTAAGCACTTTAATTCCTATGTATTCTTTCTCCACAATTCAACCAAACTATTCCTAAGATCAAGTAGGACTTCTGTTGGCTTGTAATGAAAGGCTAAGGTAGAGAAAGTGAGACTTTTCCAAGAAGGTTTATTTGCAATTAAAATGAAACTAAGGCATTCTTTTTCTTGTTTCTTTTCTCTTGTTCTCTTTTCTTTTCTTTTGTTTTCTTTTTTCTTTTTTAATTGAAGAGATAAAATCATAAGTAAAGGTATTTAATTTAATGCCTTAATGCTAGATTATACAAATATTTTTTTAAACTTCTCAGAAAAGTGAATTTTAGGTGAACAAAAGAAAGAAATTAAAATGAAGGCTCAAAAAGGGTACTAGTGGTAAAATTTTATTTAAAGAAAGATGGATGGCTAGAAAGGCTCAAAGTTAAACAAAAATAGCCTAAAATCATTTCTTAGGTTGAGTTTTAGCTACGATGCTTCATTTGAACTAAAGGAACTTCAAGTGCAATAATTCAAAATTTAATGACATTTTCAAGTAATTTGATCAAACAAGAAAGAATTATGAGATCATCAACGACATAATATGGACCCAATAAAAGTTTAGAGATAAATGCATATCACTCACAAAAGTAGAATGGCTTAAAACGCACTAGGGTCAAGTCTCCACTATCTTTCTTTAGGTTTTTCAATTCAAATTTCACCCATTAATTTCAAAATGCATTTATTGGCTCAAGTGAAAATATTTTATGAGTTCGAAAATGAAGAATGATTCCAACATCTAAATAATATGAAATCTCATGATAAATAATTCTTTTTGCATGCTATAATGTTTAAAGAAGACTATTATGTTATTTCTAAAGTTTAAACATTGAATAAAAGAAAATCAATCTCATCATGGTGAAGCAATCAATACAAAGACAAAACAAAATTTATTTTTTATTTTTTATTTTTATTTTAATTCAAGTAAAATTCTAAAACTCCACCCCCAAACCTAAATCAGACATTGTCCTCAATGTGTTAAAAAAAGGAACATGACAATGATAAAAATTAACATGGGAAAGAAGGGGAGAAAATATTACCTGAACGAAGACTCTTCCAAAAATCATAAATTATTACCAATGAAGCATATAAACAAATGATAGATAATTACATAAATAAATAAAGAGAGTTCACTACAAAAGAAAAATGACAAAAACAAAGCAAAAATATACTAAAAAGGAGAAAAACATCCAACATGATAAACAGGGTCACAAAGCAAGATCTCCTCAACATCAGAATTTGGGATTTCAAGAAATGGTTTTAGTCTTTGACCATTAACTTCAAATACATCACCATTTTTTGTGATTCTCAATTTCAATTGCTCCATGGGGAAAAACAATTCGAATAAGGAAGGGACCAATCCAACGAGACTTCAATTTTCTAGAAAAAAGATGCAAATGAGAATTGTACAAGAGGACTTTTTGAGTAGGCACAAAAGTTTTTCTCAAAATTTGTTTGTCATGGAATGCCTTCATACGGTCCTTGTAAGTTTTAGCACAATCATAGGCATCTTTCATAAGTTCTTCAAGCTCATTCAATTGAAGTTTCCTATGGATCCCTACTTCATCTATGAAAAAATTGAATTGTTTTATGGCCCAAAATGCTCTATGCTCTAGTTCCACAGGTAAATGACATGCTTTCCCAAAAATTAAACGGTAAGGAGACATTCCAATTGGGGTTTTAAAAGCAGTTCTATAGGCCCATAACGAGTCAACAAGCTGCAAAGACCAATCTTTATGGGAAGGGTTGACGGTTTTTTCTAAGATGTGCTTAATTTCCCTATTAGAAATCTCAACTTGACCACTTGTTTGGGGATGGTATGGGGTGGCAACTTGATGGGTGACGCCATAGTTTTTCATTAATTCCTCAAATGGCTTATTGTAAAAATGTTTCCCACCATCACTAATAATAGCACGTGGGGTTCCAAAATGAGTGAAAATATGGTCTTTTAAGAAACGGACCACTACCCTATGATCATTCGTTTTGTAAGCAATGGCCTCCACCCACTTGGAAACATAATATACACCCACAAGGATATAAAGATTTCCAAAAGAATTAGGAAAAGGTCCTATAAAATCAATTCCCCAAACATTAAAAATCTCAACAACAAGAATTAGATTTAAAGGCATCATGTTCCTCTTAGATAGACTCCGTAATATTATCTCTGACATCTCTCACAAGATTTGCAATAAACATGGGAATCATGAAAAAGAGAAGGCCAATAAAAACCACATTAAAGAATTTTGGCAGAAGTTCTTTTAGTATTAAAATGACTTCCACAAGCGTGGTCATGACAAAAGGAAATGATGTTGATTTGCTCATGATTTGGAATACATTTCCTAATGATTTGATCAGGGCAATATTTAAACAAATAAGGATCATCCCAAAAATAATGCTTAACTCTAGCAAGAAATTTAGATTTGTCTTATTTAGTCCAATGGGAGGGCATTTCATTAGTAACCAAAAAATTCACAATGTTCGCATACCAAGGTGCTTGAGAAATAAGCATGAGTTGCTCATCAGGAACTGTTTCAGTGATAGTAATAAACTTCTCACTTGACTCAACTATTAACCATGAAAGATGATTGGCTACCTTATTTTCGGACCCTTTTTGATCAAGAATTTCAATGTCAAATTCTTGAAGCAATAAGATCCATCGGATTAGGTGGGGTTTAGCATCTTTTTTAGACAAAAGGTATTTTAAGACCGCGTAATTGGAGTAAACAATGACTTTAGTGCCTAAAAGATAAGACCTAAACTTGTCTAAAGCAAAGAAAATTGCCAAAAGTTCTTTTTCAGTGGTAGAATAGTTGAGTTGGGCATCAGTGAAAGTCTTGCTTGCATAGCAAATGACATGGGACAATCTACCTACTCTTTGCCCCAAGATGGCTCCTATGGCATAATCAGATGCATCACACATTATTTCAAAGGGTTTACTCCATTCGGGAAGCCGAATGAGGGTGGTAGGTTAACAAAGACTTAAGTTTATCAAAGGCATGAACACAATTATCATCAAAGACAAATGAAGACTCTTTGGCAAGTAAATGGCACAAAGGACGTGAAATTTTGCTAAAATCTTTGATGCATCTTTGATAAAAACCCACATGTCCTAAGAATGATCTAATTTCTTTAACCGTCCGCGGAGGTGGAAGATTAGAAATTAAATCAACTTTAGCTTTTTCAACCTCTATCCCCTTTGAAGAAATGACATGTCCTAAGACAATACCTTTTTGACCATGAAATGACATTTTTTCCAATTTAAAACAAGATTTTTTTCTTTGCAACGGATTAAAACAAGGGAAAGGTGATGCAAACAATTATCAAAAGAGGATCCAAAAACAGAGAAGTCATCCATTAAAACCTCAAGGAAACGCTCTACCATGTCGGAAAAGATGGAAATTATGCACCTTTGAAAGGTGGCGGGTGCATTGCACAACCCAAAGGGCATCCGACGGTAAGCAAAGGTACCAAATGGACAAGTAAAAGTGGTCTTCTTGTGGTGCAATGGGAATTTGGTTATATCTGGAATAACCATCAAGAAAACAATAATAAGCATGATCGGCTAACCTCTCAAGCATTTGGTCAATGAAGGGAAGAGGAAAAATGGTCTTTCCTTGTGATGGCATTCAATTTCCTATAGTCTATACACACACACCAATTGGTTTGTACTCTTGTAGGAATTAATTCAGTGTCCTCATTTTTTACATCAATGATGCCAAATTTCTTTGGAACAACTTGGACATGACTCACCTAATAACTATCAGAACTGGGATAAATAACACCTACATCTAATAATTTCAAAACCTCACTTCATACTATTTCCTTCATGGCAAGATTCAAACATCTTTGGGGCTCATGAGAAGTTTTAGAATTGTGTTCTAAGTGAATCCTATGCATGATAATGGATGGGGCAATGCCTTTGATGGACCAACCTATGGCTTCTCTATGTTCCTTAAGAATTGTTACAAGCTTACCTTCTTGCTCATCATCTAAGTCGAAAGCTATTATTACAGGCAAGGTATTGGAAGACCCTAAAAACACATACTTGAGGTTGTCAGGTAATGGTTTAAGATTAAGCTTAGGTGGTTCAACGATGGAAGGAAGTGGAGGATTTGTGGAGAGAGGAAGAGGTTCCACTCTAGGTTTCCAAGTGTTGATATTCATGAATGAGTGTGGAATCCAAAAGGGTATTGACTTCATCTATGGCTTCATCAAGATCAAAATCACAACCAAAATGGGCTAAGCAAGCTTCAAGTGGATCCTTAACACTCTCCCCATGGAAAGAGTTTACCACTAGATGTTTGATTAAATTAACCTCACAATTGCTATCCTCACCCTCTCGTGGTTGGTGACTTATATTAAAAATGTTAAGATCCATAGTTAAATTCCCAAATGACAAATTCATGATCCCATTTCGACAATTAATTTGAGCATTAGCAGTAGCAAGGAATGGACGTCCCCGAATTTGATCACAAACATTTGCCACAGGTTGGGTATCAAGCACAATGAAATCCACAGGAGAATAAAATTCATTCACTTTTGACAGGACCCTCCCCGAATTCCACCCTGGAACTCGGAGTGATCCTGCAGGAATCCAATATCAAGGAAAATCCTATCGAAAATTTGGCAGAACCTCCCCTGAAATTGGACTAACCCTTTCTCCAGTAAGACCTGCAAAAGCACTTCTAAACAACAGCTCCTCTACCACAGCAAAAGGGGTTTCTGACCCAACAAATTAAACCAACTGATTTAGTTTTCAACTAGATTTTCTGAACGGTACTACAAGTTTAACTAAGGAAATAAAACTTACAAAAATAACTACGCGCCTACTAATACACAAGCTAACTAGGTTTCCTCAACATCTTTGGCTCGACCGCTCCACTGCTACCACTTTGGGGGGGGGGGGGGNGGGGGGGGAATTTAAAACAACCATAAAGAGAAAACTAGTGAGATGACTTAGTGAATGGATGAAAATAACAATTATTTAAACTGAACTTATAAATAAATTATTTACTATGGCAAACTACAAAAATAATTGGGCACTAAGACCTCATGTCTTTCTTTAAAATCCCCCAATTTTAAATCACTTTCATAAAATCCACTGAAAACTCTAAGTAAAAATCCGCATTTGAAATCCATTCTAAAAACTCTGATAAATTGATAAAACTGGTCAAGCTCCCAAAATATCAAATAAGAACTGAAATCTATATTCTCACGAATTATCTTTGTAAACTGATATAAAAAGAATGCTCTCACCCAATCCAATATCCAGCAATCTTGCCTTACATGCACAGGGCCCACAACCTGCCGTACGCATGCAGGGCCAATAATCCTGCCGTACATGTGCAGAGTCGGAGTCTGTCATACACATGCAAGGCCAACAAACTGCCATACGTGCATGCAGGGTCACCCCTAAAGGGCATGGCATCCCGGCACACGGCCCAAAGCCTACGTGTGTGCCGTGATGGGTCCCAAAGACCTATACAATCTAATAACCTGGAGAGATACTGAATAAGGTGATTTGAAATCATAAACTTCTGAAACTCCTTTCCCAAGATATAAAATACTTAACATTTCTCAAAAACCATGACTAATAAATCCTTGGCACAAGAGCCCATTGAAATACAATATATTCTCAAACTCAAGCATGAAAACATCTTTTGAATTTCTTTATGTCTAGCCAAAGCATAAAATCCAGTATAACAAATTCCAAACCCCAACGTCTAAGTCAAACTTATTTAAGAAATCCGTAAACTAAACTTGCGAACCAAATAATATTTCTAATTTAAATAAATCAGAACTCGAATAAAATCAAACTAAAAATATGAATTAAATCATAAAATCCATAAACAATTCATAAACAAAGTTTTTACAAAAGCATTTGAATTAAAGTTATTAATTTCTTATAGTTTTGTATTTTTGGCTTTCAAGTAACAAAATGTCAAATTGTACCATTTATTCTCTTAAATAGATTTTGACATGAATTTAATTGGATATGGAAGCTAACACCTTAAAGTTTTTCTAGGTTAAATTTCGTTACATGTGAAGAAGTTTTAGGTGTTCATTTTGAATTTCAAATTCAGCCCAAACTGTTATGAGGATAACTGAATCACCTACATTGTTTAGGTCATACTTGTTTCATCCAACCTTGGATTTATGCATATGATATATGGTTAGAAAGAGGACATCAAGGGCTTTGCATTGATATATAATTTGTAATTTTCTAGGTTGGTTAAGGCATCAAATACGGTTCAAAGACAGCTCAGAATTTCTGATAGCAAAAGTACAAATGGTCAAAAAGTCATTTTTCCATGTTGGGTAAAAGCTTTCACAGGCTTGCTATCCTCCTTTAGGTTCAGCCATTCCTAGCTAAGGCTTTCCCCAACAATCTGAAGACTCCAAATAAAGCAAAGGGAACATCTACCTATTCTCCCAAACATCAAAGTTCAACCCTAGCAAGAGAAATTATAATATTGTTCAAATTTGAACTCACCTAACCTTATCTCTTCATCTTTTATTTCCCTCTCATTCTAGCCACACATCACAACCACTCTTACTCTCTCAACTTCGAAGTTACCTCTCACCATACAAAGAAAACCCTCATTCCATCATCCATTCCATCATCTCATCTCAAAAATACACATCTCATCTTCCATCTTCCAAAACTCTAGCCTTTTTCTCATCTCTCTCCATCACTTCTTTTCTTCATCTTCCCTCCAACAACTGTTTCTCTCCAAAAGGGCAAACACCATCACAAAATCCATCCCACCATTTTCACTACCATTCTTGCAAGAGGATTTTGAAGGCATTTGAGACAAGAAGCTATTTTGGGATCCATGGAGGAGTGACACCTTGTGAGAGCTTGGCTTCAACATCTTGATTTTTCTTTTTTCCCTCTTGTTTCCATTTATGTTTTAAATTTTGTGATGTTGTTTGCAACTTTTATGGATAATGAGTAATTTTTTGATTTGGGGCTAGGGGTGTAGCCCTAGCCTAACCATGTAATAAACAAATGATTTGTGATAAAAATGTCTTTTTGGATATGTATGCTCTTATGCTAGTTTAATGATCATGATTTGTATGTATGAACTTACCACTTTTGCATATGAGGAATGTTGTCATGTAGAAATTGGAGATTGTTAACCTTTAGTTTCTAAAGCATGTTGCATAAGAGTGTGGTAATTTAAAAGCACCTTGGTTGGATTGTTTTAATTTCTTGGATTTCTCATGTTTAGAACTTTATGCACCTAGGGTTTGCTATTGCATGAATCTTAGGTAGTTAGCTATCACCTTGGTTGGGTAGTTGATAACATCAAAGTGGATGTTCCCTAATTCACCTTGGCCAGGGGTTGGAAGGAAATCTAATCTATCTAATTTGGTTGTTTAATGGCTTGTTTTTAGTGATTTTATGTGTTTTATTGGTTGTTTGGTCTTAACAGATACCCTAGGCTTGGGAATTATATTTCTGATGTCGTTGTGCTGCCGAATTTTAGAATCCGAGCAAAGACGCCATGAAGGGCAGCTTGGTCTTTTCGCGTGATCATTGTGAGCGAAATTAGGTTCAGTTTTTCTAATTGACTTGTGTACTACCTTTGACACGCCCCGACCCTCGGGCACGTGCCTAAACTGCTGAAAACTGCCAACTGTTTCCTGTGGGCCCTTTTTCTGAAACTGTGAGCCATGAATAGTAAAATAATTTACTGAAATAACTGTAACTTTACAAAAGCACGTTTATAAAAATAAGCTGTAAAACTTTTTCATAAAAATCAAGCTGTAAAATAACTTTCTGAAACTGCTGCTGGTCCCACTGCCTCGTCTTCTCTCCACTGCCTCCTCAGCTTGCTCAACCTGCAAAACCAAACCCTGCACCCAACCACAGGTGCACCGGGTTTACACACAAACCCGGTAAGCTCACTAGAGCCCGTATGAGTGAAATCCAACTGTAAACCTCAAATTAACTGAAATAAAATACTCAATTCGCAATCCATCTTAAGCCTCAAAACACAATCAAGCCTCAAGTCACAAACACAAATCTTATCCTGATTACCAAATCCTCTAACCAATCAGTTCCACTGTACCAAACTGTAATACTTCAATTTATCCTCAATTCAACCTCTAAACTGCAATAACCTCGAAACCATCCACGAGATCCTTACTTGAGATCCAACTAGATCCTCCAACTGGGATCCACTAATCCTCGAACAATAACCACTGATCCTTATTTAGAATCCAACTTAATCCTCAATTGATATCCACTCATTGACACGCCCCGACCCTCGGGCACGTGCCTAAACTGCTGAACCTGAAAACTGTTCCTTGTGGGCCCTGTTTCTGAAACTGTGAGCCATGAATAATAAAATAATTTGCTGAAATCACGGTAACTTTACAAAAGCACGTTTATTTCTGAAACTGTGAGCCATGAATAATAAAATAATTTATTGAAATCACGGTAACTTTACAAAAGCACGTTTATAAAAATAAGCTGTAAAACTTTTACATAAAAATCAAACTGTAAATAACTTTCAGAAATTGCTGCTGGTCCCACTGTCTCGTCTTCTCTCCATTGCCTCCTCAGCCTGCAAGCCTGCAAAACCAAACCCTGCACCCAACCACAGGTGCACCGGGTTTACACACAAACCCGGTAAGCTCACTAGAGCCCGTATGAGTGAAATCTACTGTAACCTCAAATTAACTGAAATAAAATAATCACACCACAATCCATCTTAATGCCTCAAAACACAATTAAGCCTCAAGTCACAAACACAAATCTTATCTTGATTACCAAATCCTCTAGCCAATCAGTTCCACTGTACCAAACTGTAATACTTCTATTTATCCTCAATTCAACCTCTAAACTGAAATAACCTCGAAACCATCCACGAGATCCTTACTTGGGATCCAACTAGATCCTCCAACTGGGATCCACTAATCCTCGAACAATAACCACTGATCCTTATTAAAAATCCAACTTAATCCTCAATTGATACCCACTGATACTCCAATCTCATACTTAAGCCTTTAACCTCCAATAATCCTTAACACCTCGAAATCTGCAATCCTAATTTCCGTACCCCTCTTAACTAGCAAACAACAACCAATCACACAAATCAAAAAAAGCAAGCAATTAACTGGACCAGAAGTTTAACTGAACTGAAATAAATTGATCTTAAGTTCACTCACAGTGTTCTGCACGAAAAGACTGAACTACCCCTCGTGCCCTTTGTGGCTCCTTTGCACGGATTCCAAAATCCGGCAGCACAACGGCATCGGAAACACAATTCCCGAGCCGAGCACACCTGTTAAGACCAGACAACCACCAAAATTCACAACAAGTCACAAACAACCAAAACGAGCGGGAACCACCACACATGGTGGCTGCCCGACTCTCGGAAAAGCACTCGAAAAGTTCAGAAGCTCACCCACAGGCTCGGGTGGTTGGCCCGAGGCCAAAAACTACTGAACGGTCACTGGAACCCCCACTCGCGGCGGGTCCCACGACGGTCAACGGTTAGTCAACGGCGGTCAACCTGCCAAAAGTCAAAGTCAAGTTTAGCTGAAACAAAATACACAGGCACGTAGAGGAGATCGAGGGGATCGATTCTCGAACCTGGGTCGACGGCCAAAAGTGGCCGGAAAAGGAAGAAAAACGGCCGGGAAGCCGCCGGCCTGCTCAACGCCGATCCGCCGTCCACGGCGGTCCAACGGTTCAATCGAACCCACCAACAAGCTGGGCTCGACGAGGGAAGAAGATCTGGGCAGCTGGGAGGTCGCGTCGTCGCCAGAAACGGCGAGATTGCCGCCGACGCCGACTGTGCACAAATCGAATCTCCACTTTCCGAGCTAAATCACGGCGAGCCGCCACCATGGGAAGGAAGAGGAGGAGCCGGCGAGCACGGGAAGCCCAAGACCAGGCCGGCCCACCGCCGGACGCGCCCCCACGCGCCGGCGAAAGGCGCGGCTGGGCTGAGTGTCGCGAGAGAGAGAGAGAAGGGTCGGGAGAGAGGAGAGAGAAAGTGAGGATTTTTCTGGGTTTTGGGCTTTTTAAAATCACTTTTTCCAAAATTACCAACGTGTCCTTCTCTTCACACGTCCGTAACTTTCAAACCGTAGCTCCGTTTCACGCGTGCTACGTGTCTACGAACTCGTGAGGACGAGACCTTTCCAACGAACCCAAAGTCAACGCAAAAAGACCTCCCGAACAAAAAGTCAACTTTTACCCCAAGTTTTAAAAGTCAACTTAAAAATTTGAAACGCCAAAACGCTTTACTTGCCAAATTAAAATCCCGAAAATCTTTAAAAACTTTTCAAAACCACTTTTGAAAGGTGCGGGGTGTTACATATATAGAAGCTAGAGCTTGTGATTTTGATGTACNGAAATTCCCAAGGGAAAGTAACAACCAGAGTGACTTCTCACAGTCGCAGCAAACAACACAAGCAAACACAAGCAAGTAAAGGCACACAAGTCCAAACTGAAAACTCGTTCAAACTTTTTCTTTTAAAACCGAAACCTTTTTCCTTTAAAGCCAAAGCCCCTTTTCAAAACTGAAACTGCTTTTCAAAGCCTTCTGAAAAACAAACTGAGCACAAACAAAAACAAGCAAGCAAGCAACCACGTAAACCTTAACTAAAGAACTAGCGGCAACAAGCTTGTCGTGTTTTTCCTTGTAACTGAACTTCCCCTGCGCTTTCGCTGCGCAACTCTGATCAACCTTTAAAACCAGCGACAACTGACGAGCAAACTGGTCAAAAGCGACCCAAAACTCGAGAAAAAGCACCAAAACACAAACCCTGAACGTCCGTAAGTTAACAGCCTAGGTCCCACCTAGCTACTTCCTCGGTAACTCTGCTACCTCGTAAGCTAAGTCACTAGGGTGAAACCGTTCAAGCCACTAAACTTCCTTTTCTAACCTTAACCAACTAACTCTGTTTCACTGAACAACTTTACCAACTGTCAACTTCCCTTAACTAACTTCCAACTTTTCCAAGCTTGCAGAGGAGCAGGAGAGACGATGGCAGTGCGAGGGACACATCTGAAAATTTTCTCAAACCCTTTCATGGCTCACATCAAAACATTTTCTGAAAATACCTTGGAAATTCAAATCTTTTCTCAAACTGGTTTCACTGAAACTGTAGTTTTTCCAAACTGTTTTTCTTTCCAACTGACTTTTTTGGAAATTCAAATCTTTTGTCAAACTCCTTTTATTGAAACCGTAGTTTTTCCAAACTTTCTTTCCTCTGTAACATCACCTTCCCAGCTCCGGGCGGTGTGGGATCACTCACTTCACCTCACCTGGTAGCTTGTCACTGCCTCGCAGCCGCCCACATCAGGGTCTTGGTCCATGGCTCTTGCAATCCACACACTTCCGGCCGGTCTAGCTTTGATACCAAACTGACACATCCGTAACTTTCAAACCCACTTTTGAAGGTACGGGGTGTCACAAACTACCCCCCTTAAAAGAATTTCGTCCTCGATAGGGAGAGAAAGAACTTAGAGTGAGGAGCTTTCAATGACACACCCCAACCCTCGGGCCCTTTTTCTGAAACTGTGAGCCATGAATATAAAGTAATTTACTGAAGAACAACTGTAATTTTACAAAAACAATTCCCATAAAATCAAGCGTAAAACCTTTTATATAAAAATCACAATGTATAATAAGTTTTTGAAGCACTGCTGGTCCCACTGCCTCGTCTTCTCTCCACCGCCTCCTCATCTTGCTCAACCTGCAAAACCAAAACCCTGCACCGAACCATAGGTGCACCGGGTTTGCACAAACCCGGTAAGCTCACTAGAGCTCGTATGAGTGAAACTCCAACTGTAACCTCAAATTAACTGAATTAAAATAATCACACCACAATCCATCCTCAAGTCACAAACACAATTCTTATCCTGATCACCAAATCCTCTAAACTAAAATAACTTCGAAACCATCCACGAGATCCTTACTTGGGATCCAACTAGATCCTCCAACTGGGATCCACTAATCCTCGAACAATAACCACTGATCCTTATTTAGAATCCAACTTAATCCTCAATTGATACCCACTGATACTCCAATCTCATACTTAAGCCTATAATGTCAAATAACCTTTAACACCTCGAGGTCTGCAATCTTAATTTCCATACCCCCCTTAACTAGCAAACAACAACCAATCACACAAAGCAAACAAGGCAAGAATTTAACTGGACCAGAAAGTTAACTGAACTGAAATAAGTTGATCTTAAATTCACTCACAGTGACCACGCAAAAAGACCGAACTGCCCTTCGTGGCTCCCTTACTCGGATTCTAAAATTCGGCAGCACAACAGCATCGGAAATACAAATTCCCAAGCCGAGCGTACCTGTTAAGACCAGACAACCAAGCAACAACAACAAAGTTCACAACCAAGCCAATAAATCACAGAAACGGGCGGGAACCACCACGCACGGTGGCTGCCCGACCTTCGAAAAACACACGGAAGGGTTCGAGAAACTCACCCAACTCACCCAAAAGCTCGGGTGGTTGGCCCGAGGCCAAAAACCAGAGAACGGTCACTGGAACCGTCACACGCAGCGGGTCCCGCGACGGTCAACGGGCGGTCAACTGTCAAAAACGAAACTCGCGTTTAGCTAAAACAAATTACACAGGCACGTAGAGGAGATCGAGGGGATCAATTCTCGAACCTAGGTCGAGGGCCAAAAGTGGCCGGAAAAGGAGGAAAACTGTCCGAAAAGCCGGCGGCACAACCACACTCAATCCGCCGTCCACGGCGGTCCCACGGGTCAATCGAACCCACCAACACGTTGGGCTCGACGAGAGGAAGAGATCTGGGCAGGTGGGAGGTCACGTCGTCGCCGAAATCGCCGAGATCGCCGCCGTGATGCCGACTGTGCACGAGCGACTGTAACTGCTGCTGCGTCTTCAATACTGATCGGAATGATGATCTGAGACCATCAGTGGAAAGGCGTCGTCGATAGCTTTCCAACGATACCAAGATCGCTAGAATCGGACATCAAACGAATAAGTTATGGCCATTCAAAGTTTGGCCTTGGAGAGAGAAGTGAGAGTGCGGGAGAGAAGAGAGAATGAAGAAAAATCTGGGTTTGGGCTTTTAAGAACAACTTTTTCAAAATTACCAATTTGTCCCTCTTTTCACACAACCAAAACTTCCAAACCGTAGCTCCGTTCGACGCGTGCTACGTGTCTACGAACTCGTGAGGACGAGACCTTTCCAACGAACCCAAGGTCAACGCGAAAAGACCTCCCGAACAAAAAGTCAACTTTTTCCCCTTTAAAATCCAACTTTTAATTGAAAAACGTCCAAAACATTTTACTTTCCAAATAAAATCCCGAAAATCTTTAAAAAAACTTTTCAAACCCACTTTTGAAGGTACGGGGTGTTACAATCTACCTCCCTTAAAAGAATTTCGTCCTCGAAATTCTCAAGGGAAAGTAATAAGTGAAGTGACTCCTCACAGTCACCAACAATAAGCACAACCAAGCAAAGGCACACAAGTCCAAACCGAAAACTCGTTCAAACTTTTTAAAACCCCAAAAACTCTTTCCAAACTGAAACTTTTTTTTCTTTCAAAACAAAACCCTTTTCAAAACTGAAATCCCTTTTTAAAACTTTTCTAGAAAACAAAACTGAACACTAGCACAAACAAGCAAACAACACGTAAGCCTTAACTAAAGAAGTAGTTGCAACGAGCTGTCGTGTTCTTCTCGTAACTAAACTCTGAAACCTTCGAGTACAACCCACAAGGTCTTCACTGCCTTTGAGTAGTCTGTCTTGCCACACTTCTGACAACTCCTGAGTCTGCTTTTCCTGAACTTTCGCTGCGCAACTCTGAACAATGTCGAAAACCCAAGACAACCGACGATAAGCTGGTCAAAAGCGACCCAAAACTCGAGAAAAGGCGCCAAAACACAAACCCCGAACGTCTGTAAGTCAACAGCCTAGGTCCCACCTAGCTACTTCCTCAGTAACTCCTCTACCTCGTAAGTTGACTCGCTAGGGTGAAACTGTTCAACCCACTAAGTTCTCTTTTTCCAAACCTTAACCAAACTAACTCTGTTCTCACTGAACAACCTTACCAACTATCAACTTCCCTTAACTAACTTCCAACTTTTCCAAGCTTGCTGAAGAGCAGGAGAGACGATGGCAGTGCGAGGGACATATTTTCTTTAATGAGAAACAAAAAGGCCTTATTCCAACGTTTGATGAAGTGGTGCCTAATGCTGACTTGCGATTCTATGCAAGACATTTGTATACAAACTTTCTTGCTGTAAGGTTCAAAGGAAAACTGTTTAAAGTCAAACTATACCAAGCTGTAAAAGCAACTATAGTTTATAGTTTTGGAAAGGCTATGGAAGAGATCAAAGAGTTGTCTACTGATGCATACACATGGCTTACTAGTATCTTTCGTGAATACAAATGGCTTATATGATTTGGACATTTAAAAAAAGAAAAAAGTTTAACACAAAAAACAAATAAATGCAGCTGTTTATAATGTTTTAATTTAAGATAAAAAGAGAATAGTTCATATTGTTTTTAATTTAGTTTATGCATGCAAATTCAAACTAATTTTCGATTCTTATGTAACAGATCTAGAAAGACCACCAAGGCATTGATCAAGGTCACACTTCAATACTCATATGAAGTGTCACATTATCTTGAAAAACATATCAGAGTCTTTCCACTCGTTCATATTGGAGCTAGCTAGTGACACACCTCGACCCTCGGGCCCTTTTTCTGAAACTGTGAGCCATGAATATAAAATAATTTACTGAAGAACAACTGTAATTTTACAAAAACAATTCCCATAAAACCAAGCGTAAAACCTTTTACATAAAAATCACAGTGTATAATAACTTTCTAAAGCACTGCTGGTCCCACTGCCTCGTCTTCTCTCCACCGCCTCCTCATCTTGCTCAACCTGCAAAACCAAAACCCTGCACCCAACCATAGGTGCACCGGGTTTACACAAACCCGGTAAGCTCACTAGAGCTCGTATGAGTGAAACTCCAACTGTAACCTCAAATTAACTGAATTAAAACAATCACACCACAATCCATCCTCAAGTCACAAACACAATTCTTATCCTGATCACCAAATCCTCTAAACTGAAATAACTTCGAAACCATCCACGAGATCCTTACTTGGGATCCAACTAGATCCTCCAACTGGGATCCACTAATCCTCGAACAATAACCACTGATCCTTATTTAGAATCCAACTTAATCCTCAATTGATACCCACTGATACTCCAATCTCATACTTAAGCCTATAATCTCAAATAACCTTTAACACCTCGAGATCTGCAATCTTAATTTCCATACCCCCCCTTAACTAGCAAACAACAACCAATCACACAAAGCAAACAAGGCAAGAATTTAACTAGACCAGAAAGTTAACTAAACTGAAATAAATTGATCTTAAATTCACTCACCAAGTCCACAACTCAACAACCAAATCACCAATTAAATAAAACCAACACCTCAAACTAATAATCCAAGTCAAATTCACAAATCCTCACTGCCCAAAATAACCTCAAACCCCCAAAGACTTTAAAAGGCTACCCAACAAGAAAAGCTAGGGACGGGTCGTAACAGTATTTAAAACACAAACTATGAGATAAAACTCAGTGAGTGGATAAAAAATAATTTAAACGATCCTTTGTTCAACATAAGTTCACAGAAACGGGCGGGAACCACCACGCACGGTGGATGCCCGACCTTCGAAAAACACACGGAAGGTCAAGGAGCTCACCCAAACTCACCAGTAGGTTTGGGTGGTCGGCCCGAGGCCAAAAACCAAAGAACGGTCGCTAGAACCGTCACACGCAGCGGGTCCCACGACGGTCAACAAGTAGTCAACGGCAGTCAACTGCCAAAAACGAAAGTCACGTTTAGCCAAAACAAACTACACAGGGACGTAGAGGAGATCGAAGGGATCGATTCTCGAACCTGGGTCGAGGGCCAAAAGTGACCGGAAAATGAGGAAAACTGGCCGGAAAGCCGGCGGCACAACCACACCCAATCCGCCGTCCACGGCGGTCCCACAGGTCAATCGAACCCACCAACACGTTGGGCTCGACGAGAGGAAGAGATCTGGGCAGGTGGGAGGTCGCGTCATCGCCGGAATCGCCGAGATCGCCGCCGTGACGCCGACTGTGCACGAGCGACTGTAACTGCTGGTGCGTCTTCAATACTGATCGGAATGATGATCTGAGACAATCAGTGGAAAGGCGTCGTCGATAGCTTTCCAACGATACCAAGATCGCCAGAATCGGACATCAAACGAAGAAGTTATGGCCATTCAAAGTTTGGCCTTGGAGAGAGAAGTGAGAGTGCGGGAGAAAAGAGAGAATGAAGAAAAATCTGGGTTTTGGGCTTTTAAGAACAACTTTTTTCGAAATTACCAATTTGTCCCTCTTTTCACACAACCATAACTTCCAAACCGTAGCTCCGTTCGACGCGTCCTACGTGTCTACGAACTCGTGAGGACGAGACCTTTCCAACGAACCCAAGGTCAACGCGAAAAGACCTCCCGAACAAAAAGTCAACTTTTTCCCCCTTTAAAATCCAACTTTTAATTGAAAAACGTCCAAAACGTTTTACTTTCCAAATAAAATCCCGAAAATCTTTAAAAAACTTTTCAAACCCACTTTTGAAGGTACGGGGTGTTACAACTTCCAACTGATCATGTTCCATAGGATCAACGGTCATCTCTCTTCTTATAAAATTATAGAGCATACAACATACGAAAATGATTCGACGTTGTGTTATGATGTCATTAAAGGATGGGCTTCTAAGAATTGCCCAACGCCTTTTTAGTAGCCCAAAATACCTTTCAATGATATTCCTAGCCTTCGAGTGTATCATATTGGAAAACTCCTCTAGTGTGGTGGGTTGGTATCCTTCCCTCCAATTATTTAACTGATTGCTAGAAGTGTGTTTCGGCCGAATCGAATCAGAAACAACATTATCCAATTCCATTCCAAAAAATTTCGAAAAGTAATTTCTATTCCAATTTCGATTCCAAAGAATCGGAATTTCAACATCTTATTTAAGAATTTTCAGATTTCTCCAAACTTTCAGATTTTTCGAACAATCACATTTTTGGAACTTTCAAATAAAGAATTGAAATTTTTGAATACAAAATCGGAAATTTCACATTTTCTTATTTTCAGAATTTTTTTAGAACATCTTTA
>QANT01004329.1:0-23017 GCA_003254885.1 Purshia tridentata | reverse complement strand
AATTTATTTTAAGTTTTATAACTTCTCACCATTTTTTCTATATTTTAAGGTGGTAGGATGATTTTTTATATATTAAATTTTAGGCTATTTATTATTTTTACCCTTGAAACATTTTTTTCTTTTTTACTTACCTCCTGAAACTTAAATCCTTCCACTTTATCTCCGAACTTTACACTCTCATCTACACCCTAAACTCTATCTATTATCTGAAGTTTTAGAGCTCTGTTTGAGTGATTTTTATATGGTTGTAAAGAGGAGATTCATAGCTTCAGAATGAGTATAAGATTGCTGATTTTGGTGAAATTTTGATAAGTCAAAAGTTGAGCTAAAATTGAGATAAAATTAGACAAATGGATGAAGTTGAGTTCAGGTGAGCAAAGTGAGAAGATTTACCCTTGTGATACAAAATTCAAGAGATAAAGTGAGAAAATTTAACTTTTAGGGGGTAAAGTAAAAAAAAATTGTTTGAAGGGACAAAAACAATAAATAGCTTAAATTTAATTTTAATAGTTATAATTTACAATTGTACCCTTGTTTATTATGTTGAATCTATGAGACTGTTTGATGAATAAAGAGTAATTTAGATAATCTCTTTTTTAGTGAAGTTTTAACCCTCTTTTTTGACTTTATAATATTAAAAATGTAGAAGAAAAAAGAAATTAAAATAAAAAGAAACGTATGAAAATCGCCGCCTTGATCAAATTGCCCAAAAAAATATAGAAAAAGAATTATGTATGGAGGATGGTCCCACGAGGACTTAATTTAGGCTCCTTTCTTTAATGTTGAATTTGCTGAGAGTGCCCTGGCCAAAAAAAAAGAATTTGCTGAGAGTGTGGAGAGGGTCCATAGGGTGTCACCACCATAATTGACAACCTCCCTGTTATTCAGCAAGAAAAGTACTTTTTGTATTTATTGCAAATTATTATTATTATTATTATTTAATTTCGTAATTATTGTATAAGGCAAAAACCAAATTTAACCGGTACTACTGTCTTATATTAATGTCCGGGAAAGAGAAAAAACAGGCCTGGGGAGGGTTTCAATTTTCAAGCATCTGCTCCCCCATTGGCAATATTCTGAGGTAAATCACCTATTTTTTAAAATTAATTTAAAAATCGAATTAACTTTCACATCAATTTTCTGGAAAATACTTGTTATTTACATTGGAATATATTTACAAATTATTCGGCTCTTCTTGAATTTGAAACGTTGGTTTTGTCAACTTTTTGTGTCCACGCTTTGGCCAGATCGCGATCTCCAGCTCTTAATTGTGCCAAAAAGGGGAATATCTGTGTTTAGTATTGGAGGTATCTTTTTGTCTTTGAGAATTTTGCTTCAATTCTGCGGACTTGATCTTCTTTTTGGATTCTGAACTGTACGAAGCCTTTAATTTGCTAAATTCTTATCTGGGTTGTTTTCTATTTTTTGAAAATGTTGAAAACAACACATTTGGGCTGGCTCTTTGCAACGCCTGGAATGCTGCTGTAAGCAACTGGGTTTTGAGCTTTTGTTTTAGAGGTTCTTGGCAACACCATAAAAGCACATTTGCAGTGAAAGTTCCTTTTGATATTTGATGTATTTGATCATGTAGGGCTGTTGACTTTTCTGCAAGATTTTATATCTGAAATTTGGACTCTTTTAGTTTGCAGAGCAGGGCTTAAATTTCCTTGGAAAATGGGGGTTATGTCAAGGCGGGTTGTGCCTGCCTGCGGCAACCTCTGTTTCTTCTGTCCATCGTTGCGTGCGAGGTCAAGACAGCCCGTGAAACGCTACAAGAAGTTGCTCACTGATATCTTACCTCGCAATCGGGTTAATTCTCAGCTTATGTTATGTGATCTACTTTAAACAGTATTGCTGATACTTGTGCAAAAGAAGTTCGGTTGACTTAGCAATGGGGGAACTACTTATGTTTGAAATGACTTCTTAATTGGCATAATTGTCCAGTGCTGCTTTTATGAACTTTTAGAATGTTATACTTTGGTAATTGTTAGATCTCTAGGCTTGAATATAAGTTTTATATTAAGTCTAGTAAGACAGTGTAGTCATAGGACTCAAAAATGTCTTGCCGAACTCTGACAGTGTAATTACTCTAATCTCCAAATGTTGCTGCTGCTCCAACCACGGCTGCTTTATTAAGTGATTTTGTAGGTCAATACTTTGAATATGGAGAAGCTTTGATGAGAAACTTTAGCTTCATGCTAATATTATTTGTTTATTCAATCAGTGCCATTTTGGCGGGTTGATACCTAATATATGCTAATTCTTCTCAAAACTGTGCTTGGCAGGATGCTGAACCAAATGACAGGAAAATCGGGAAACTTTGTGAATATGCTTCGAAGAACCCTTTGCGAATTCCCAAGGTAATATTTTACTGCTTTTATAGTGCGAAGACTTTCTTTGTATTACTTTTTTTTCAAACAATAGTTTAAATATCTAATTTCCAACGGCCTTTGATGAGTTTCAGTGTATAGTTCAAGTTTCAGAATTCTTACAAATTCTTTTTAATCACTATACTTCATTCCATTCATTTTAAAAAAGATTTTATTTGGTTTGGTATTGCTAGTTGTATTTAAAATAGAGTGCTGCTATATGCACATCCCATTTCCTCTCACTACATTTGTAATTTCTCATAACACACCCTTTCTCTCATCAAATTTTCTCACTACACAGCCACCCCACACTTCCAAACCACCACACAACCATAGCCATTGTTAACACTTATTTATATGCCCTAACTTTAAATTTTTTTTATTTAAATATAAATATAAGGTTTTCCTATCTGATTTCTAATTTCAATTTTTTAATACATCAAAACCTTTTTTTTATTTAAAAAATTTATTTATTTATTTCTATTTGAGATGATTTGGACTGGGGATGTTTAGGATTTAAGATTGAAATTTCGTGTTGGGGAGTAAACATGTTCGCAGGTTGTTGGGCACTGGTTTGCCGAACCAAAATTGGTTCATTCGGCAGCAATCTACTGAATGGTTCATTCAGCAGATTGCAAATCTGTAGAATAGTTTTTGTTGGTTCGGCAGAGCACGGCCGAGCGGAATTCATGATTTGTTTTAAAAAAAGTGGTTTGGCGGGTACGTGCAGAATCAACATAAACCATTCGGCAGATTGCTGCCAAATGAACCCAATTGGTTCGGCAGACCAGTGCTCTCTCCTTCCCTTCTCTCTCTCTCCCTCTCTCCTTCCCTCTCTCTCTCTCTTTCCCTCTCTCTCCTCTCTCCCTTTCTCTCGCTTTCCCCCGCTGACCACTGATCAGACCGGACCAGGAGGGACAGAAGAGAGAGAGAAAGGGAGAGAGGAGAGAGAGGGAAATAGACAGAGGGAAGGAGAGGGCGAAGAGAGAGAAGGGGAAGGAAGAGAGACAAAGAGAGAGGAAGAGTTAGGGGAAGGGCCAAGTTGAACCGCCGGTGACCTTACCGGCAGTGGGGGTAGCTGAGGGTGGGGTTTTCTATTGCTTTTTTTTTTTTTTTTTTCCTTTTGTCCTTTATTGTTTTTTCATATTGAGTTAAATTTGTAATTTCAAAATTCAAAGGGAGGGGTGTGTAGTGAGAGGAAGTGAGGTGTGTATATAGCAGCACTCTTAAAATAAGTTCTAATATTTCCCTTATATTTTTTTTGGTCTGTCAAACTGTGTGAAGTAGCACTAAGCTCAGATATCCAATTGTGAAATTTGGCTTTAGGTGCCTACTTAGAACAGAATATGGCTTCTATTCCTTCTCATGTCTATCAATCTTTCTCCCCACAGATCACTGATCATCTAGAGCAAAGATGTTACAAGGATTTGCGAAATGAACACTTTGGATCTGTTAAAGTGGTGCTATGCATTTATAGGAAGTTGTTATTCTCATGCAAGGAGCAAACGTAAGTCTGAAGTATCTTAATCTCAAAAATTTTGATTTCAGTAAGTGAATCTTTAAGATGATGAGAGCTAACCTAGTTGACTACCGCATATCAGAATGGATAGGTTATTTTTAGGGTATAAGAACCCCTTTTTTCAGGGTTCCTACTTGGATCAATCAATCAAATTTATTTTATTACTTTACATTGTCTATAGAGCTATATTATATAGCAGAATGCATGTACTGTGGTGCTCGTCTGTGTTTCCTCCTTGAGTTCTTTGATGCTAATTTCTGAGTGTTTGTCCCCACGCAAATATGAAGTGGTTATGTGGCATACTTTCCTAAGAATTTGTGTGAAATGTGATTTAAAAAAACTACCAAATATAAATAGAATGTCCACAAGCATTAAAAAGAAAAATTTCACAAAAGTTAAGGTTAATCATAAACCGCAATCGATCACCATTTGCTTTCTCAATTATGTATGGCTTCCTAGCATTGGGTGTCTAATATTTATGGTTTGCTATGTTTTTTTTTTTTTCTTTTCAAAGTATATGTATATATGTTCTTGATGACATTCATCACTGCCCTTCAATGGCTGCAGGCCACTATTTGCCAGTAGTTTATTAGGAATTGTTCGAATTCTTCTAGAACAAACTCGACATGATGAAATGCGGATTCTGGGTTGCAATACTCTGGTCGACTTTATAAATAGCCAGGTAAATGATAAATACATGGACAAAGCTTAGATTTGTGAGTTGTATGTACACACACACACACGTATATAAGATGTATATATACGATTGACGTTGCTGCACACACGGAATTTTTGCTTGTAAAGGAATTTTAATGGGTCCCTGTAGAAGATTCACCACCTTATCAATGAAGTTTTTATTGAAAGTAAAAAGTTCAGATAATGTTCTGTATGTCGACACTGAAAGAAATGGGAGTGGTTGAATGACTACAAATCAGATTACTGATTCTGACGTAGATGATGTACAGGGACCTACTGAATACTCCTTGGATTGCTTTAGACCATTGTGTGCCAAGTTATTTTGTCTCTAGACCTAGCTTATATATGTCATGCCATAGATCCTCTGCCCTACTTTGTCATGGATAAATGAAACTGACATTTTGAAATAAAAGTAGATTGATAGTGCACACATGTTCAACCTAGAGGGCCTTATTCCTAAACTTTGTCAATTGGCTCAAGAAGTGGGAGAGGATGATAGAGCTCTATGTTTACGTTCAGCCGGACTGCAATCTCTGGCTTATATGGTACGCTCCCTTTTCTAGCTTAGTGTAAATTTTTACTGTTCAGACTCTACATGCTTGAATGTTTACATTCATTCTGCACTTCATTTAATAACAAAACAATTCCCCATGCATTACTAATGCATGCATCATAAAATGATGCACTAAGAAACCGAGGATGTCAAAAACATGCAATACTGTTATTTTTGACTTTGATGGGGATCAACTGCTTGCATATCTTCTTATTACTTTTACGTATTGCTTCTATTCAGAGATGTAAATTTATTCTGCAGATTTAATGCGCTATATTTAATTTACTACTTATCATCTTTCCAATCATACTTACTTTTTCTTATTGTCCTTTTTGGTTAATTGACTTAAAAACCTGATAATTTTTATATCTTGCATTATGATATCTCTTTTTTCTTTTTACTGTACTATTTGTTTGTAGGTATGGTTCATGGGCGAGCACTCTCATATTTCAATGGATTTTGACACTGTAAGTAGTCCGAGCCTCCTGTAGCTCTTGTTATTCTATGTTTGACACAAGAAAGACATGTACTAGTATGGCTACTGTGAAAAATAATAATTTCTTTGGATTTTTTTGCATTACATTAATTGTGCTTTCAATTTAAAAATTTTTCCTGTTCTGAAATAGATCATATCAGTGACTTTGGAAAACTACTCGGATATCCATACTAAACATGGGAGTGCAAATGAAGACAGACAATATTCTGAGTCTCAGGACCAGTGGGTTCAAGGAGTTCTAAAAGCAGAAGTTCACGAATCATCTTTTCCAGATATTAGTCAGAAGGTTCCTACATTACCAAACCTGGAAAACCCCGATTTGGATCCCACAATGTTAGTTCTTCTTTTATTTTCCCTTAAGCGCTCTTTCATTTGTTGCTAAAAGTAGTTTATTTGCCCTAACATTCTTTGATTCACATGGCATTTTCACAGTGATACCAGCAAGAGCCCATCTTACTGGTCTAAGGTTTGCTTGCGTAATATAGCCAGATTGGCAAAGGAAGCTTCAACAGTCCGTCGAGTGCTTGAACCTCTTTTTCAAAACTTTGATGCTGAGAACCATTGGTCCCCAGAAAAACCACTTGCATATTATGTTTTAATGTATCTGCAGTCACTTTTAGAGGAAACAGGTTTGGACATTTTTGCCCTTTATTTTTTGTAATAATTCATTTGTGGATGTAATTGATACATATTGTTTATTTGAACACCAGGAGATAACTCCCATCTGCTATTATCTATATTGGTCAAGCACTTGGATCATAAGAATGTTGTCAAAAAACCTCGCCTACAAACTGATATTGTTAATGTCACCACACAAATAGCGAAAAGTGCAAAGCAGCAGGCATCAGTTGCGATTATTGGTGCAATATCTGATCTGATAAAACATTTACGAAAATGCCTGCAAAATCAAGCTGAGGTGTTCAGCCCTAGGAGTAGAGATGAATGGAACCTAGGTCTTCAGTCGGCAATTGAAAGATGCATCTTACAGCTATCAAATAAGGTCTGTCTCCTTCAAACTTAAAAGCGTAAGTTTAGGGTTAAAGCACTCAAGAATTTTGTGAATACTTTGTAGGGACATTTAGATCCCAGTTAAAATACTTAAGCTGCTTTTAAATTTAGTTTGGGTTTTAATTTTTTTGATTTAGGTCTGCTGACTTTTTTATTTAGGTGTGGATGCTTTATTCCTTATTTTCTTATGCATATTTTTTCTTCATGTAAATAATGGAAACACGTTAAAAATGTCCAATGTTATGCATCCGTTGCTCCTAATTTTGATATATTAACTTATGTTTTTATTGCCACCATGATGTTCCTGCACCCACCCAAAATTCTTTAGCAATCATTAACATATAACACACCCGACTATGAACATATATAGCACCCAAGATAGGAAGATAAATGCATTCACAACTTTACTCAACCTCATGTAGAGGTAAATAATACTACTATTATTCATGATAGAAACACTTTCATTACAACAAGAATAATACTCTGAAGAAGTTTTATTTGTGTACCTTGCCTTTAGGTTTAGTTACCTTACCAAAGAAAGTTTGTTTATGGTCGCTTACATACATGTGCACAAATGCAAAAAATACTGAAGTATTTTTATAATTATAAAGGGTGGGAGTGGAGGGACTTTGGGAAAGGGTGAGGTTTTTGTCCTCTCTTTAGGCCTCTGTCTCAACAGAATTCAAGGACCTGTTCCTTGTGATTATTATGCTAGATTGGAAGGCAGTTCTAGGATAATTCTTAGTTGTTGACGTTGAACAGTGGACGTCTTGTCTACTATTGTACTTTTGTTTGAAAAGATCAATAGATCATGTTTCTTCTCAAAATAAATAAATAAACGAATATACTGAAGAACTAAAGATTGTTTAGGTAGGTACATAAATAAATATACCCACAAAGGAAAACGTGGGAATCAAAAAATGATGCTATTAAAAGACAACACAAATTGTGTTATCTCTAACTCAGGTGCATGAAGGAACATGTGTCTTGTTGGTTTTTATTTGGTGTATTTATTTTTTATTTTTTGGGTAGGAATGAACTACCTTTTCTGTGTTGTTCTCATGCTAGCAATACTGTCTCTGATTCACAGGTTGGAGATGTGGGACCCATACTTGATATGATGGCTGTTGTGCTAGAGAATATCCTGACTAGTACTGTTGTAGCAAGGACAACAACCTCTGCTGTTTATCTAACTGTAAAGATGGTCTCTTCTGTTCCTAATGTCTCATATCACAAGAAGGCAAGGCTACTTTTTTAGATTGCACTATACTACTTTATGTTCAGGTCATGTTCAGCCATCTAAGCGTCGTTATAACCTGTTCAGGCATTTCCTGATGCTCTGTTTCACCAATTACTCCTAGCAATGGCCCACCCAGACCATGAAACACGAGTTGGAGCACACAGCATTTTCTCTATGGTGCTTATGCCAACCCTACCTGCTCCTTGGTTAGAGCAGAAAATGAACCCTTCACAAGCTGTTTCTGGCTTTTCATCTGTCAGTACATTGAATAAGGTAAAGGATGGGGGTTTCTCCATTCAGGATGAAGGGAAAGACACAGGAACACCCATGAATGGTGAACTGAGAGAAGAGGGAAGTCAAATATCGGATGTGTGTGAGAAACAATCTCATCAATCTCACAGCTTCAAGACTGCTTTGACTGGTGGGAGAACAGTATGAGATCTTAAACTCATCTTTCAATTTTAGTAGTTAACAACTTAAAATTCATTTTTTAAATTTACTTTTTAACAGGAAGTATTTAAAAACTAATTCAAATCTCTTATCTAAAAACTTCTAGGAACTAACTTCCCTTCGGTTAAGCAGTCACCAAGTGAGTCTTTTGCTTTCATCAATCTGGGTTCAGGCAACATCTTCAGAGAATACTCCCGCAAACTTTGAGGCAATGGCCCACACTTATAATGTCGCATTGCTATTTACCCGGTCAAAGGTGAGCTCTTGTGCATATTTTATGATGTTATTGGTTTATTTATAACTATTTTCCAACACCCTTTCTTATCTTTTGACTGCTGCACATCTTGATCCACATAACTCTGCTTCCTTTTATTTATTTGTTTCTGAAAAATTCTTATCGAGAATAGAGTCTTCTAATAATTACTATTGCGACATGTAAGATACATTGTATTTTGAATATCCTTCCTGGGTATATGGTCTACCCTGGCTACTTTCAGAAAACAAATGGTCACTTATCGGAAATAAGACAGATTTTTAGATATAATGATGATATATGAATTGGATGCCTATATATATTGCCCCTTGTTTTGGGGCTGACTTTGATGGTTACCGGCTTCTCTATAGAATCAGCAGCACTAGAAACTTAATTATGTTCCATATCTGTTTCTTTTTGACATTTTCCAAGTTCAGATTATCAATCATAAGAGGTCCTGTGTATGACCAAATCACATATAGAGGGAACTAGTGGGAGAGTGGATCAAATTAAGAACAAAAATGCATGTGCGTATGTTTTTTTATTTCTTCGTAAAGTATCTTAAAACAAATTTTGAAAATGTTAGAATCAATCTTCTTTGACCATGTAGAGGAGCTCCATGAAAATGGAACAACCTGAACATATTAAAAAGGACCTAAAATGGTGAGAGAATACTCAATAGAGGACATAGCTCCACTGTACTTCAGTCTCACCTGCTCCTCTACAGTGTAGAAAGGACATGGCTCCTTCAGATCAGCCATCGGTGTGTTTGTAAACTACCTTGATTGCGACCCTCTTTCTTCATATCTGCAAACCTAGATATCTACTATCAGAATGAAGATCTATAAAATAAAAGTGAAAGTTTAGAAGAATTTGGTGTCAAATGACTAGAGAAAGTGATCTATGAGATTTAAGGGACAAATTCGAGACTTGAAAGCTTTTTTCAAACTGAAATTCACGCCCCAAGCTGCAGAGCAGCAACTAGGTGGTGGATTGGTCACTTGGGTATTGCTTTTGCAGCTGGGTGATAATAACCACCCAAACTGGACTTCCCATTTGGTTGGTAAAGAGGATTTTATTGTTCAGCTGGTAGTTAGCTATGATTTAATCTGCAGGAGGCCATTAACTTTACAATTACAAAGTTCCATGTGTTGGATTTTGGAGAGTGTACAAAATAGTTGTCATAGAAAAGGGGTGAAGTAGGGGTTTTCAACATTTAATTTTAACTTGATGGCATGATAAAGTTTTAAAGCTATTAATTTGTTTTTCATAATGGCCTTTCTCAACTCTGAATGATGATTTCTTTTGCTCTTGAGTCTTGACAGGCCTCCAGTCACATGGCTTTAGTAAGATGTTTCCAGCTGGCATTCTCCATTAGGACTTTTTCATTGGATCTAGATGGTAAGTCGGTCATCATATTATACTTTTGATGGCTAACTACTTATTCAGTGCAGAAAATTACTTGAAGGGTTAATTAAAATTTATCTCCTTAAACTATTGGGGGGTTTGCACTTTGCCTCCCAAACTAATATTTTTGACAGTTAACCCACCATACCATGTTCTGTCCAACAGAAGACCCCCGATCTGTCAAAAAAATAATATTCTCCATCAGTTTTGCAACCATGGCGCTCAAAGAGATGGCCACATGTGCAAAACTAACAGCCCATTTGTTTTTTTTTTATTGGAAGGAGGGAGTGGGTTGGGTGTTGGGGTGTGTGTAGAAGTGTCAAAAAATTTAGTTT
The DNA here is from genome assembly GCA_003254885.1 of Purshia tridentata. Lineage (NCBI taxonomy): Eukaryota > Viridiplantae > Streptophyta > Magnoliopsida > Rosales > Rosaceae > Purshia > Purshia tridentata. Next base: position 12,691 of record QANT01004329.1, on the reverse strand, counting down.
GGGAGGTAGAGTGTGAACCCCCATTATTTTGGGGGGATAAATTGTGATTAACCCTTTACTCAAATAACCCTACATTTCTTTCCTGGTCCGGGCAAGTCTAACTGATTTTGTATTAGAGTGCAGCCTGCATTTTATTTGTATATTTATTTTCTTCTTTTGTTTATCATAATAAAAAAATTGAGGGTAACTATAGGGATCATTCATAATAAAGGGTCTTTTTCTACCATCTCGTGTATGTACCAAGTAAAATATGCGTAATGCATGTAAAGTGATAGATAGTGATTCTAGGAAGGTTGTATTCTTGAAAGCAGTAATGTGACTTTGAGGGATGCAGCTTTTCTACGTGTTCCATGAACTTGGTTTCTTGCCCTCTTGGCCCTTTTCATTATATTTAAAAGTCATTAATTTTCAAAAACCAAAACCAAAAGAGAAAAGAAGAATGAACGAAAGAAAGAAAAGAGCTTCACTTATTATTTTGCCTAACTTTTCTTTCATGGCTTCATAATACCCATTGATGAGAAAACCTTAGCATTTATGAAATGAAAATCTGATAAATCATTATGTTCCCAATTGCTTCTATTAGGATATGATGACATCATCTATTTCAATACTCCATATGTGGGCCTAAAATGTGAAATTTCAAACCAGGTTGGAGGTTTTGAAAGTCAAACATGGGATCTCCTTTTCCAAAAGCCTAACCTATTAGCTTGTGGTCAGATTAAAACAATTAAAGCTATTAGGTTATGGCGAACTTTTATCTTAAACAAATCCTTCAAAGTTATTTGTTGGTGAAAAATATTCTAATATGTTCTTATTACATGGTAATTGAAGGAGGTTTGCAAGTGTCACGAAGAAGGTCTCTATTTACCTTGGCATCATACATGCTTATTTTTTCAGCCCGGGCTGGCAACTTCCCAGAGCTAATTCCCATTATTAAAGCATCTTTAACAGATAGAATGGTTAATTTCTACATCTCTCCATTCAGACTAAGGCCCTTTCATTACATTTAATTGTTTGATATAAATGTTTATTTTGTTAATCTTTACTTTCTGTTAATTTTATGAATTTTTCAAATTTTACAGATTGATCCTTCTCTTCAGTTGGTCAAAGATATCCGGCTGCAGGCAGTTCCTATTGAGTCTACTAAGGAGAAGATATATTTTGGATCACAGGAAGATGAAATTGCTACATTGAAGTCTCTATCAGCACCTGGATCAGATGACCAACTATTGAAAGACACCGTGATATCCCACTTCCGGAGTAAATTTGCATATTTATCAGAGGTGATACTTGTTCTCTAATATATTATCTTAAGCATCTGGTTTTGTGAAACTAGCCTTGGTTTGGCCACATGACATTTTTGGTCCCTGTAAATTCACTTATTTTCCACTTCAGTTACTGTTATTTCAGTTTTGGCAATTTCGGTCATGTAGTTTCATTATGTTTGCAATTAGGTTCGAATCAATTAACTCTGTTTCTTTTGAAGACAGAAATCTGATGTGGCAGCAAATGTTAGCACATTACTGGGAATTTTAGACATTTTAGACGGAAAAAAGGACCAAAAGGCATTCCAAACACTTGCTGCCTTATCACTCTGTCTTCAAAATAAATGGAGTTAATGATTTAGACCTAACAGCAACTATAATGGAACTACAGGACCAAAATTGCTAAAATTGGAATCACATGGACCAAAGTGGAAAATGAGTGAAACTACAGTGAAGAAAAGTGTCATTTGGTCTTAACTTTTTATCCAATGGATGCAAAGTATTGGGACTCATGCAATTTCATGATATTGACATTATAATAACAAGATAGCAACCCTCTATACCCACCTTTTACTTGAAAATTAAGACTATTGCTATCTATACCCACCCCATTCTTCCAAAAATGTCCCTCATAACACCCAAACATACTTAGCTACTCAATTTATGTTCTATACCCGTCTGAGTTGTACCTAGAAAAACAAATCTGATTTGGGTGTTTTCATTTAGATTTTGCAAATGCATATCTCTATATGTCTTTAAGTTTAATGGAGGCTTAATTTTGTGTTTGGGTTCATTTGGGTTTTGATTGAAAACAAATGATTTTTGGCGATTGTGTCAAATTTGAGTTTCAAATTCATGTAAAAAATCACAAAGATCTTGTGATTTTCTGCTGGGTGTGAAAACATTTTCGTGCACATGTTTGCTGCTCCTTTTCCAAAGGCCAAAAGTAGCATTTGGTAGTGAGCCACCAAACGCTCCCCTTTGTGTTCAGCGGCCAACTACTTAGCACTCTCTTTGGCATACAACACACCGGCATTGAACGCATGCGGGAAAAACTTATCGAACCCAATAGAAAATCATGGAAATTTTTTTTATTTTTGACGCAATTTTTAAACCCAAATTTGATACAATCACAAAAATTGTTTGTTTTGAAATGCACTATTGTGCAATGAGTAAGTGTAAAAGATGAGCAGGGATTTTGGTGTGGAAGAAGATGAGTTTGTTTGATTTGTGAGCATAAGGTGTAGGGATGAGGGTGCGTAGAATTTTTTATTTTATTTTTTAAGGTTTGTCCTTTATTGTCAGTTTAAATAAGGATAAAATTGGAATATTAAAACTCATTAAAAGATTGGGTGAAAAATTGGGTTCAAGTAGGCATACATGTGTAGAGATTCAGCCTATCCTGCCTAAGTCTATGAATGAGAGAGATAAACCCTCCATATTGTAGAAGGGACTGGAGTACTCAATACCTAGACCCTGGGAAAAATTCTGTTTTAGGTCCTTGTTGGTGTTCACGCACCTCTCCCTTACATCTCCACAACAAAATTCTACATCTCATATCTTTCAAAAGGGTCTACACAATTTATTTTGTTGGACAGGAATCCCTTTGCTCCAAGATAACTAAATAAGGAATTATCTGGAAAATAACTCTAGAAATATTAACCAAGGTAAATAGGAATCTGAAAAATGTTTCTCGTGGAATATATGTTCATTGAATAGATGACAGCTATTGAAGACTGTTTCTGATGTATTTTGTATTTTTGAGCAGTATGTTTGTTGGATGAGGAAGTCGTCTTTTGGATGATAATGTGCCTAATATTGGTAGCATTTGCTACTGGTATGGTAAAGTATATTGAAAAGGAAGTAACATAAGAAAAGCAGGTGTAAGGAAATAAATGAATTGGTAAATCAATATGCTGGGAAAGAAAAAGCTGCAGCCTCCTATTGATTTCATTTTTCTTTTGACGGGAATCAATAGTTTTTAAAAAAGAGAGATGAAATACAAGACAAGACGGACAAGATATCCTTCAATACAAACCAGAAAAGTAGAAGGAAAAATTACAATCAGCTCTTAAACCCCACCAATCAAGCTGGATTAAAATGGTTGTAATATCCCTAAGATGTTTTGATGTAGCCTCCTATTGTTTGTTATCAATATTTTTCCTACCTTCAATCAAGGTTCAAAATATTGGCCTTGGGGATATTATCGGGACTCCAAAATAAGGAAATATTAATTGAAATATCGATATCGTTATTGATATCGGCCACCATCCACACAGAATATTGGCTTCAAAACACTTAATTTTTAAATAAAAGTTTAGGATATGTTAAATCAATCATTAATGCATGTATTAAACAAATAAGTGTCATATGTAGAAGATATAATACACGTCAGTGACAAGCATGAAAAGTAAATTGAACTATAATAGATGATTAATGCATAACTTCATTAATACTTGATCTTATTGTAGTATGAAAGTAGATGAGTGTCCATCTACATTTAGAAAGAGGTTCTATTGGTCTCAAAAGTAGATGAGCATTGATCTAAATCCGGAAAGAGGTCCTGTGGGTTTCAAAAATAGATGAGTGTTAATCTACATCCATACAATAGTTGTACCAAGTCGTGTGACCTAAATAGTTGGAACTATACGTATGAACATGCCACACATGAGTTTTAGTTTGGGTGTCGAAACTCTCATAAATTGATGCAATTTATAGAGAGTTTTAGTTTGGTGTTGAATGGTAGATGGGATTCCTTGTTGGTTGTTGGTAGACTGTAAAGGAATGTTCATACCAATATTCACAAACGCCACAATAGGGCTGATTCACATACTCACCAGTATGTTGGATGGGATGGAAAGGTATGTTAGATTGTTTCAGTTATTGGGGTTTGATATTCTTATGTATACAGGTGAAGATTTAGCTTCACCCCACCCCCCTCTTTATCGATATCGCCTAGTCCAGAAAACCGACAATGTCGGATGATATTTTGGACACTGCCTATAATTGGCATATGGAAGGTCTGATCTTGGTGGCACAAACATACACTTGTGCAGAGACCAGCTAATGTTATATTATCTCCCACATGCCAGTTACGTTGAGTAGATAGAGATAGCCCCCCTAGTGTGAAACCACTTTGTTTTTCTCGGTCAAGTTTATAATAAACCACTTCTTAGTATTTTATCAACTAATAACATGGCTGAAACTTCATGGATTTGATTGATAAGGTATCAAATGCTTGACCAGATATTTATAATTAACCCCTTGGGTGTTACTTTGTTAATAATTTGAAGTAAAAATTCTATGAAGTGAATCATTACTTTTTCTATCTATCTGTAATATGTTTACATAATATTTTTGTTCTCACTTTGACAAATACACACACCCTTAGCATTTGTTTCGTATTTAAGCTTTTTCTTTTTGTTCTCTTTTCTAAAGGATGAGTTGTCTAGCATCAAGGAGCAACTCATACAGGGTTTTTCACCTGATGATGCATTTCCATTGGGAGCTCCACTATTTATGGAGACACCACGACCATGTTCTCCTCTTGCCCAGATAGATATTCCAGATTTTGATGAGGTTAATATCTTCTTTTTGTATCTATATCTTCATGGTTTTCAACTACATGACATAACTGCGGGGTTTTGTTCTCTCAGATGATGCCTCCAGGTTCCTTGACAGATGAAGAAGCCTTTGCTGAACCAAGTGGAAGTCAGTCAGGCCGCAAAACATCACTTTCTGTGAATACACTTGACATCCTAAGCGTTAATCAGCTTCTTGATTCAGTAAGAAAAGCTCCTTTATATTATTCTTAACTTATTCGAATTTTGTTCAGGCCATTCACTACTCTGCATGCTAACTGGCATAGAGGAAAATTGTTAACATTAAGTTATTAATATGTTTTGATATATCCCTAAAAATCATTTTTCATAACGGCTTTCTCTCTCCAATACCTTGCTTTGTTCTCTTCCTGATATAACTTCCATCACACTTTACGTGCACATGCCTCATATGTACATGATACTTTTAATAATGAGAAAGAGTAGTACTTTATTATATATTTTACCCATATGTATAAGAACATAAGAAAACATATACATGTTTTCCCAACTACTAATAAATGTAAATATTTTTCCCTAAACATAATTTTCAAGAGTTACATGCTAGGGCAAGCATGGAGAGGAAAAGAGAGAGATGGAGAGGAAGAGAGCTTAAGACTGAGAGAGAGAGGTTGAGAGAGAGAGATTTTGGGTTATAAATATTTAGCCAGGGATCGTAGAATAGAATGAAGCTGCTTATGGTGGAAGTTGATGAGGAGTCAAGAGGTGGAGTTGTGAGAGATTAAGCTTTGCTTGGAAAATGGCTTCTGAGATTTCCCTTTGGTAACGGAAGCTTTTTTTCATGCCATAATAGGAAGCAAATATGGAATTTTGAAAGTGGGTGGGATGCAAAACCTTTACCGAGGGGTTCGAGCTGGAGTCCTAAGAAGTTAGAGGGGCTGGGAATAGGGAACCTGGTGGCAAAAAACATGGCTTTATTGGGGAAATGGCTTTTGAGGTATCCTTTGGAAAGAGAAACTTTATGGTTTGAAGTGATTAGAAGTACATATGGAAATCAGGATAATGATTGGGATTCAAAAGAGGTCGGGAGAGGGTGAAGTCGAAGCCTTTGGAGAGATATATCCAGAGGCTATAATAGCTTTATAGTGTGCTGTAAGCTGGTTGTAGGGAATGGGAATAGGGTTAGATTTTTGGAGGATGTTTGGGAGGGGGGGAGAGGAGGCTCTTAAAAACCGTTTTCCAAGGCTGTGTAACTTGTCAAACCATCATGGATTAACAGTAGCAGAGATGTCAGGGGGATTTAATTTCAACCAAATTGGAATCTGGGTTTTCGAAGGAATTTAAATGACCTAGAAGTGGAGGAGTTGTCATCTTTACTCTTAGTACTTGAGAGAGTTCATTTGTCTTCCACCAGATTAGATTCAAGAGTCTGGAAATTGGATTCTAAAGGGATATTCTCTACAAAATTTTACCTTTTTATGTGGGGATGGAGATGGTATTCTTTTTCTCCCAGCAGGTTTGATCTGGAAAGAAAAAGTTCCTCCAAAAGTCAGAGTTTTGGCTTGGTTGGTAGCTCTTGGAAATATAAATACTTGTGACATTATACAAAAAAGAAGGCTAAATGTCTGTTTATCTTCAAGCTGGTGTGTTATGTGTAAGGAACAAGGGGAGAGTGTTGATCATATTTTTCTTCAGTGCTCTGTGGCAGCAATTTGTGGTCTATTCAAGGAAGCAGGGATATTGTGGGTAATGCGAGAAGGGTGCTGTTCAGTTGAGTGAAAGTTGTTTGGTTTGGTGGGGTTAAGAAGGCCAAGGTGCTTTGGAATGCAGAGTTTTGGCTATTATTTGGGTTATTTGGATGGAGAGGAATCGAAGAATTTTTTAGGACTACAGAGGAGCAGATGTTGAAGAGTTGTTGGAGGGAGTATCTTTAGGTCTGCTCTTTGGGCCTCTGTTACTAGTGATTTTAGAGGTGTATCTTTGTCTGCTCTGTTACTATATTGGAAGGCAGTACTTAGATAATTTGATTTTGCTTTGTGAGGCCTTAGTTTCTATGTATATTTTTGATCTTTTTTCTTAGATAATAGACATCTTTTCCATTGTGTGTATTGTTTGAGTTTTTGATCAATAAAAAGTATCTTTCTTTTCACCAAAAAAAAAAAGGAGGTGGTGGAAAAGTATAGATCGTCAGGACAGGGATTGGCTTTTAAGATTGATTTTGAGAAGGCTTATGATAATGTGGACTGGGTTTTCTTGGACTACTCAAATTCTTGTTACTATATTCATTCTGAGATTGAGAATATGGGTCTTTTATTAATGTATTCATTTTGTTTCCTAGCAAAAATATTTCTGTTCTCTCCCACAACATCCTGGTGAGTCAATGACTATTTGTTAAGACAGATGGACCGCATTTAAAGAAAACATAGATTATAAGATGAATAAAAATTCGAGGCTGATGTTCTACCCTAAGTATACTAAGATGGTTTTAAGAAACAAACATGTGTGTCTTCTAAATGTCTAATTTCTATTGATTAACCTGCATAAATGAGCTTGGTTGTTTCTTTAATTCATGTTATGTATCTTTTCTTCTTTGTAAGAAATATATCAGTACAGGTTTTATATTTGCTTGTATATAACATATTGGGATTCAGGTTCTAGAAACAGCGCAACAAGTTGCAAGCTTCCCAACTTCCACAACACCTATACCTTATGACCAAATGAAGAGCCAGTGTGAAGCCCTTGTAACGGGTAAACAGCAGAAGATGGCAGTTCTTCATAGTTTCAAGCATCAAGTGGACACCAAGGCGATAGTCCTCTCCAGTGAAATTGAAAACAAATGCCCCACTTTACCAGCCATGGTTAGTAAATTTAAAATAACAGATCTATATATTTCTGAAACCTGAACTTATTAACCACCAAATATATATATATATATATATATATATCAGTTCTAAACCCCTTTTCATCACATATCATTATTGCATCAATGTTAACATTGAATTATGATACTTAGGGCTTGTTTGGCACTGCTTCTTATAAAACGCTTATGCTCAATAGCGCTTTTTCTGGAATCGCTTCTGCTCATAAGCACATATAAACTTTTATAAAATTCTATGTGCTTCATGCAAAAGCACTTGGAAGTGCTTCATGAGGAAGCGCCTAACATGTGCTTCTCAAAAAACCATATAATCACTTTTATTTATGCCAAACGCAACCAAAAACTAATCTGAAAGCGCATTTGACAATTTTAAAAGCAGTGCCAAATGGGGCCGTAGACCATCCCCATAGATTTTACATATTTGTCTTATCTCTGCTGAGGTTATGATTTCAGCACCATAGATTTGGATGTATAAAGGTTGGTCACTCTCAGTATATTATAATGACTTTACCCCTCATCTGAATGTAGTTACAGCCTTCATCTGATTGTAGTTGTAACTTGTACCCTTAGTTATGTCATGGAAAAGCTGACTTCACAATATCACAAGGCATGGAGTGATTGAAAACTGAGAATTTTAGGGTGGTTTGTTGGTGTATACTAACCCTATTAATAATTCAAATTAAAGAAAAGAAAAAGTGGTTGCTTGTAATTAACACCACATTATTGCATTATCAAAGATTTTTTGTTGCTTGTTGGATATTTTTGCTTTTGCTCATAAGCTAAGTTCTTAGCAGAGTTACCGGATTCCCCTTATGTACTTGAGAACTATAATCTAGATTGCAATCTCTGACTCATGGTAATTTGATGATCCAGGTTTTCTAAAACTAGTGTTTCAATTTACCACAATACATGTGGAAGTGAAAAAATAGAAAAGGTTAAAATGAAAGAAAACTCAAAGAACAAAAAAGACCGACATACTAGAGCTTAAGGCAAAATTTGTTCAAGCACATCTATTTGATCCCTAATGCTGTAGTCTATTGATTTGATGGCCTTGTATGCGCATGTCTATGCTTTTGGTGCATGCATATATTGATTTAATTTTCAATTCTGCACTGGTTACAATATAAATTTTTTATGCAAGCCCAAACCTAAATAGAAAATTGAGTATATCCTCATGCAAATACCAACCTCAGGAGCATATTGCATTCATGTACCAATAAAACCCAATTGTACCACAATACTGGTAACTCTGGCTGTGTAAGAACTTACTTGAACTCTAATATTTTGCCTTAAATTGGGCTGCATGATAACCAAGGTGATATACATGATAGATCTGGTACATAATGCAAATATGTGATAGAATGGAAGGTGGTTGACTTGATATATCTGGTTGATACTGGAAATGTGTAATTAGAACGAAAGCTGGGTGATTGTATTATCAATATACATGGTAGATAACATACTAATGATTTTTATTTATTTTTTTATTTTTTGGTTTGTGTGTTTTTATTTTTTTATTTTTTTCAATCTTGGGGTTTCTTTCAGGCAATGGAACTTTCTGAAGGGGATTTAAAGTTAAGAAACAAGGAGCAAATTCAAGCACAAAAGCAGCTTTAATGCAAATATGTGATAGAATGGAAGGTGGTTGACATGATATATCTGGTAGATACTGGAAATGTGTTGTAATTAGAACGAAAGCTGGGTGCTTGTATTATCAATATACATGGTAGATAACATACTAATGACATTTTTTTTTGGTGTGTTTTTATTTTTATTTTTTTCAAATCTTGGGGTTTCTTTCAGGCAATGGAACTTTCTGAAGGGGATTTAAAGTTGAGAAACAAGGAGCAAATTCAAGTACAAAATCAGCTTCTCCTCTGTTCCCGGGAGTTTGGCCAGCATTCTTTCAAATTACCACCTTCAAGTCCTTATGACAAATTCTTGAAAGCTGCTGGATGTTAATGGCATTAGCTGTATCATATATATTTGTATGTAACTATAGTTCATATTTCTTTTTTGTTTTTCTATTCCTCCCATGGCTATTTTTTCATTCTTTAGCATTAATTTAAACCAATTTTCACTTTTTTAGATGTTTTCTACCCTTCATGCCCAAATGCATGAATGAGCAAGTGTTGGAGGAAGGGGGTATTCTTTCACACAGTATTATTTTGAGTATTTTAGACAATATTTGTTAATAATTATGTAGATCTTCGCCTGTTTGATTTGTGAAACTGTCAACTCTACCATGTAAATTGTATGCAAAACTTTGTTCCAACATTTGTTTGGGACAAAGTCCTAGTTTTATACAGCTTTGATTTTGCTTCCTTTGGAGTGTGCGACAATTTTGCTTCGAAAATGGTACCAGACTTGACCAGGCTTTGAATCTTAGCCATCTAAAAGAATTGAACATCCTGAATTACACACTACAGCTTCGTTTATATTTATTTTCTTAATGACCAAAATAACCCTCGTCGCTCTCTCTGGCAGGGCACAGCTCCTCCTCATTAGCATCCATCAAGCCCAACGCAATTTAAACTAGTAGTAAATTAGATTTTAATGTCAACCCACAAATAAACCTAGTCAGAAAGCTCATATCCTAATAAGTTGGTGTAAAGAACAACATAACGTATGGATATCTCGTATTGGCAAAATGATAGATGCATCTTCTGTAAAGATAGATACAATGGGGGAAATTTTAGCCTGCAACTTAATATTTTAGACTGGTTGTCCTTTAGGCCAACAAATATTAGTGGTCCAGCCCTTAAATCTAAAGGACCCTTAAACTAGGGCATTAAGAACCCAAGATGTGGCGCTGCTCCTTTGGGTTTTCTCTACAACTCAAAGCACATAATGTCTTGAAGAGAATTTTTTGGGTTTGCGATTTTTAGATTTTGGATTTTGGTGTGTTGGCAAACCTACTTTGCAAGTCTTCGAATTCAAGAATGAGAGCACCTCTAAAAGAAACTCTTTTAAGATTTATTCACTGGCTTCCTCTACGAAATGATGCTGTGGTTAATAATCATGTGGAAATATCTAAATGCATCACATTCCATTCAATCTTCAATTAATTAAAAAATGAGAAAAGTATACCAAAAGGACTTCACTTTCGGTGGCAAAGCCAAATCTGAACTTCAACTTTATACGTACATTCGTCAAAACTAAAACTTGATTTAAACGCCAAATAAAAAAATTCCATCAAATCTGTTACAATTTGTTTAAAAAAATGACAATGTGACATTTTTAATAGGCAAAGTTCAGTCTATTATTTAATTCAAATTTATAAAATAAATAAAAAACATAAAAAAAATTTTAAAAAAACAAACTGAAAGAAAAAAAAGGGAAAATAAAAAATTTAAAACTGAAAAAAAATAAAAGAATTATAAACAAACTATAAAAAGAAAAGGAAAAAAATTTAGCAAATAAATCCTTAAAACTAAAGGACATTTGACTTAAATTGACGGAGTAGTCTCATTTGACGGATGTACATTTAAAATTGAAATCTTGATTTGACTCCACCACCAAAAGTGGAGTCTTTTTGGTAAACTTTTCCCTTAAAAAATACCATGTGTTTCTCTCTTTCTTGTGCACCTCAGCCATTTAGGCACCATTATTGTTATTTCTAAGAGCAATTCGCTCCACACAAAAACTAAAACTATGTGCATTCTTATTTAACCAAAGACCAATATCTTACCCATTTTTAATACTCACGAAACCTACGAAACATGCAGTCATCAAGCGAAGGAGAGTCTGCTCACACTATTAGTCAAACCCTAGAAGGAGATTATCGGTTGTAACAATTATGCAGAAAAGTTAGTTGATATATTTTGTGCAATTTTATGTTCTAGGTAATTTTGAAGATTCTAGGTTGGGATTTTTTCCTAGTGGGATTACGAAGATTTGTCGAAGCTTCAAAGGAAGGTATTAGTTGGGTTTCTACAAAGAGTTGTTGCACGCATTGAACAACTGGTAATAAGTTAAAGTAATAATTTGAGCAATAGCTAAGAAAATGAAATTAAGTTCACGGAATGACATTTTGTGTTTCAAAATGACGTGCCAAAAAGATAAATGAAGGAATGTAGGCATTCATTTCAAAACCAATTGGTAATGGGAGAAGTATGGGTGATGTGGGAGCATGTGTGGCCATTCGGGCTCATCACGTAGATAACCTGCTCTAATATATGAAGGAATCTAGACCCTTCATCCCAAAACCAATTGGCAATGGGAACAGTAGTCTAAACCCTTATAAACTACTAGCAAAACTCTCATATTTTCAATGTGAGATTTCTTTCAACAATAAATCAAGTTCATCATTAGTACATTAAATATGCCTAAACAAAAAATGTGTAAGCCCCAAATCAGTTTCAAATTGCATCTAAAGGTTTCTAAACTTGCACATGCAGAATTCAACAAGATGTCTCCAAAATATTAAAATTACACCAACATGTTGTCCTAAACCGTTTTACAGTATGCCACCAAGTCACAAAACCACAAAATCAAGTTCAAGTAAAAATCCAAAAAAATGCAATGCTAATTCCCGGCTGCCAAATCATCCTCATATATGGTTTCTAAATGTTCATGCACGAAGATCCTCAGCGTTGGTGAACAGAAACTATTTGGTTTGGAAGCATAGTTGGAAGAATTATAGTTTAAATTTTTTGAAATAGTTTCCATAGAACCCATGATCTAGTTTGTTTATATTGAAGATTTAACATTAGAAACACATTTCCATAAAGAATAAGAGATTACCCATGTAATTTATCAACTCTTGGAGTTGGATCCAAGTTATTAATATCAAGAGCACCTCCCGATATCTTCACCCCACAACCTGGTTAGAGTTTAATTAAAGTGAAAATCCTCTCAAGATATAGTCCAAACTTATTGGAAATAAGCTCTAAAATCAATGGTGATTGGTTGAAGTGACTCAAGGGATAAGGGATAGCTCAGTTAATGTAGAAACACATTAATGGGCATGTGCATTATTCATTACA